>LR552333.1:0-16593 GCA_900536415.3 Caenorhabditis sp. 38 MB-2015
TTTATTTTACATCGAAAAAGAGCTGCACCCATATTTTAACCCATTTTAGGTCAAAAAATGACTATGCAAATTTCGTGGTTTGGTTTAATTTTTTTTTATTAAGTAGTCAGTTATCTAATATAGGGGTCCCAAATTAATATAAGGGTCCCAGAATAATATAGGGGTCCCAGAATAATATAAGGGTCCCAGAACAATATAGGGGTCCCAGAATAATATAGGGGTCCCAAATTAATATAAGGGTCCCAGAATAATATAGGGGTCCCAGAATAATATAGGGGTCCCAGAATAATATAAGGGTCCCAGAACAATATAGGGGTCCCAGAATAATATAGGGGTCCCATAATAATATAGGGGTCCCAGAATAATATAGGGGTCCCAGAATAATATAGGGGTCCCATTATAATATAAGGGTCCCAGAATAATATAGGGGTCCCAAATTAATATAAGGGTCCCAGAATAATATAGGGGTCCCAGAACAATATTAGCGCTTGTTTTTTTAATAGAGGTTCGCGTCATAAGCTAAATGTATTTTATCTTGGATTATCCCGAAAGTATACTTTTTTTTTCCAAACTCGTATATACGACTTTACCAAGGCAACGAAGAAAAAAAAACACCGGATGAAGAAAATCCTCAATATTTTATGATTTGCATGATAAATAAGGGGAAGCATAACTTCCTCGTATAGAGCTCAAGATATGTATTACCAAAGAGTTTTGAGTTGTTCGAAATATACATTGCCCCGATTCACTGTTTGTTGCTCATAGATTGTTGAGATTTGAGCAACTCTCGCCGAGCCAGGTAGACATTGCTTGAATCGTCGGTGCCATTGGGGAATGGACAGAACCGCAGTGGAACATATGAATGCCGGGTTACTGTAGGATCTGGATATATTAGGAAGTGAGCATAGGTAACTTACATATGGGCTAAGAGCTCAATAACTATCCCAAGGTATATACCAGATGAGAGATTGAGGGTCCAGTAGAGGCATATGCAAGCCGCGATAAAGGTGATGAGCACGATTACTTCGCAGAATAATAGTTGGATTAGCTGTAAGAGGAAAATTGACACCGAATCTGACGACAAAATGCACAAAAAAAAAAAACTACAGCGACTTTTTTGAGCTAAAAATGAGCATTTTCAGGTAAAAAAAATGCTCCACATTTTCAGAAAACAAAGCTGAACCCAAGTTTTCACCTATTTTAGGTTCAAAATTGAGCTACCTTTTGGGGTATTTTGATATGCCGAATATCATGATAATGCTCATTTTGCACCAAAATGAAGCTTCACCCAAGTTTTCATCTTTTTTAGGTTCAAAATTGAGCTACCTTTTGGGGTATTTTGATATGCCGAATATCATGATAATGCTCATTTTGCACCAAAATGAAGCTTCACCCAAGTTTTCACCTTTTTTAGGTTCAAAATTGAGCTTTACTTTTGGGGTATTTTGATATGCCGAATATCATGATAATGCTCATTTTGCACCAAAATGAAGCTTCACCCAAGTTTTCACCTTTTTTAGGTTCAAAATTGAGCTACCTTTTGGGGTATTTTGATATGCCGAATATCATGATAATGCTCATTTTGCACCAAAATGAAGCTTCACCCAAGTTTTCACCTTTTTTAGGTTCAAAATTGACTGACACAGATTTTGACGACCTTTTGGGGGTTTTTTGGTATGGCGAAAAACATGGTGATCTTTATTTTACACCAAAACAAGGCTGCACCCAAGTGTTCACCTATTTTAGGTTCAAAATTGAGTGAACCATACTTTGATAACCCTTTGGGGTATTTCAATATGGCGAACATCATGGTGATATTCATTTTACACCAAAACAAAGCTGAACCCAAGTTTTCACCCATTTTCGGTCCAAAATATATATGATAGTTCTAGAAATGTCACTTTTGGTATACCCAAAAACCCCGAAAATTTCCCCAAAATCTAGGTCAGTCAATTTTGGCCCTAAAATAGGTGAAAACTTAGGTTCAGTTTTTTTTTCTGGTGAAAAATGAACATTATCATGATGTTTACCATACCAAAAAACTAACACATTTGTTCGTTGAGCAAGAAAGTGCGCTCTATCGCAAACACGTGGGTGGGGGGGGGTTTTTTTTTGAAAAAAGTTGTGCACCCACCTGTATCGACCGTAACGATTCCACCAACTGATATTTAATACTCAATGTATAGAACTCTGTACTAGATTCACACCTTCGATCCAGCTCTTTTGTAAAGTACCGGATCACGAAAAAACACTAAAAAAGAACTTCTCAGTTTACCCAACAACAAAAATATTCCTACCAAAAGTGCTGAAATTTGTAAAATGCACACAAACGTAGCCATATGTAGCTCATCGATATATGTCAAGGTCATGAGGAGCGATGTTATAGTGGCGAAAATTTGCGAAAATATAATTGGAAGTATACTTATCATAGGGCGACGTGTTTTCTCGTAGTTCCTAAAATATACATAAATATAGGTTAGGCCAGTAGGCTCACCTTATCAATAAAATAGCGAAGAACCTTTCAAAACAGACTGTTGGCATGGCTAGGATTACTACCATAACATAGCGAAGTCTTAAAAATGACCCGATTATCATAGGATGGTATAAATCGAAATCTATGGTTAATATTTTGTCATCTAGGCTAGAATAGAATGAGTATGAGCTACTGGAGAGGGAGATAAATCCCTCTTGATATGGAGCAATTAGTAATCTGGATATGAATAGCTCAAACCACTGAGATATAAAAACCGCGTATATTAAGGAGAAGTTAAAGTGATATACCTTCTTGGTCACTGTTATTGAAAATACCTTAAAAAACAAGATTTATATGCCCGACAATTTACAGGATCGGCCAACCGTTATCACTATCGAGAAGGCAATGAGAAACACTTCAAATAACCTTAAAACAAGATAAGGGTAATTGATATCCTCCCAACTTTGATGAATATAAAAAATCGATAAATATATGACTTCCGAGGGGTTTTGAGAGTTTTTGACGAGCATAGAGTAAATGCTGAAAAACATAATATTTTGACAGCTGAAAAATGACACCAATGAGTAAGGAAAATTGGTGACAAAAACAAAGTTATATGTCAGTAATTGATTCTTATGGGGTGATGCAGAAGCAAAAAAACGTGCGTTTTTTTAAATAAAATGCATAAAATTTCCAATGCAGGAACCTCAAAAAAATGCACGTTTTATTCAATAAAATGACATTTTCTATACAAAAAAGTGCAATTCGAAACAGTGTTGTTTTAAAAAAAAGTTAACGTAATTGTTTTTTTTAATTGTTTGGCGTGCATTTTCTCGTTTTTCATTTCTTGTTTGAATCATAGGAATCGAAAAATGAAGAAAACAAATGAAAAAAAAAACTTGGTCTTTGCAGAAAATGAGACACGTGACAAATAAAAAAAAGTTCACGCCAAACAATTTAAAAAAAACAATTACGTTAACTTTTTTTAAAAAACAACACTGTTTCGAATTGCACTTTTTTGTATAGAAAATGTCATTTTATTGAATAAAACGTGCGTTTTTTTGAGGTTCCTGCATTGGAAATGTTATGCATTTTATTTAAAAAAACGCACGTTTTTTTGCTTCTGCATCACCCCATTAGAATATGGTTATTATTGAGTTTTAAACCAAACCAAATTGAATAGAACAGGTGAAACATTTTTTTTGTTATTATGACGGAGGTAGATATGAATGAACATGATGTTTTGAAGGAGAACAGGAAAAATATAGCGAGCAGCGAAACCTGTGATTTGTCGGTTAGTTAATCAATCAGCAAAGTTATGTGAGGGAAATAATGATATATTGTTTTTTTTTTGTGGGTAACATGTTATTAACTATTAGCTAATCTTTAACATCTTAATCATTTTCGCAGATTTTTAAGAGAAAGTACGTTTTTAATCACTTTTTCTTCCCAAAGGCCTCAAGATCAAAAAACCAAGTCTCTATTTCTCTGTATTTTTTTTACAACCCCTCATTGATAAGGGGTACACCACACATCTCTTATATTTTTTATTGATTTCTCTATTTTTTTTTTTAGTTTAACTTGATTTTAATTTTATTTTTTAGATGACAACTCCACATGATCGCGCGGTTCTTAATCAAATTCTGAATCCTCTCATGCCGACATCCGATTCGCTCCCTGGAGAAACTGAATTTCAGAATGATGAGGTGAATCATCCAGAATATGAGGCTAGTTTGAAATTGGAGAAAGAGGGTGTTAGTTTGGCGGAAGGTGGCAAAGTCAACGAGGCGATTGAAAAGTTTGGAGAGTGAGTTTGAGGGAAAAAACATTTTTGTAAACATGCACAATTTTAAGAGCAATATCGACATGTCCGGTGAATCCATCAGCTTTCAATAATCGCGCACAAGCTTATCGATTGATTGGGAAAATTGAAGGTGAGGGTTTTGGTGTATCAAAAAAATAGTATATTGAAAAAATCTCAAAGCAAATTTTTAGTTTAATTTTTTTCGGTCATTCACATAAATTGAAACAATTTTCGAATAATTTCAGACAAAGCTTGGAAAGAGTTTATTTTTCCAGAAAAAACTAGATTTTTAGAAAAATTTCAATATTCAAATCTGGTGACAAAAAGCTTGATTTCTGTTTCAAACCCTTAATTCATTTTAAAATATAGTTTCAAAATTGACGAACAAACTTTGTCGGCGTCTAGGTCATTTTTTCTCGGCCACGTTCTTATATCATTTTGTCCAGAAGCCCTTCTCGACCTCTCCTCCGCGCTAGAATTATCCAATCCAAAATCCAAAACAACTTGTAATGCATATGTTCAACGAGCCAGTATTCATAGATTAAAGGGAGATGATGATAGTGCTAGGGTGAGTCATAATATTTTTCAAATTTTAAATGTATTTCTATTTTCTAGGAGGACTTCCAAAAGGCTGCTGATTTGGGCTCATCTTTTGCGAAGATGCAACTCGTTGCGTTGAATCCTTACGCAGCAATGTGTAATAAAATGTTGGCGGAGGTATTTGAGAAAGTTAAAACTGGCAAGGAATAGTATAATGATTGAAAATTGAGCATAACAATAAAAAAGTTGTTTTTTCAACCTGGCCATTTTTTTTTAAATTTGGATCTCAAAAAACAAACCATAAAGATCACACTAGTTCAACATAATTTCTTTATTTTCTAAAACAAAGCACACTTTTTTTCTGGATTCATCGCCGTTGACTTCGCGCACCCAAAACTCGCTGCAAACTCCCGCGAATTCGAAGCAATCCCATTGATCCTAAACATTGCTGGACTATGAGTGTCTTCATTGGCGTCTTGAATCATTTTCAAATCCATCTCTTTGCCACACCAGGTCTGAAATTTGATCAAATATTTTTAATGAACTCTCAGATATGTATGTATCTTACAGTGGCCAGTCTTAGAAAGAATTGTTGATCAAGGGTAGAGTTATCGCCGAAGCCAGGCAATTTTCGAAGAGAATTAGGTGAAAGTTTTTTGAAGAGTCGATAAGTTAGTTGGAAGCCAAATTGGTCGGCGAAATTTTCAGCGACTGTCCGACGTCCATCGAGCTGAAACTATAATAATATAAGGGTCCCATAATAATACAAGGGTCTCAGAATAATATAAGGGTCCCATAATAATATAGGGGTCCCAAATTAATATAAAGGTCCCAGAATAATATAGGGGTCCCAGAATTATATAGGGGTCCCAAATTAATATAAAGGTCCCAGAATAATATAGGGGTCCCAGAATAATATAGGGGTTCCAGAATTATATAGGGGTCCCAAATTAATATAAAGGTCCCAGAATAATATAGGGGTCCCAGAATAATATAAGGGTTCCAGAATAATATACTTAATATTTGGGGTCCTTATATTATCTTGGGACCCTTATATTATTCTGGGACCCCTATATTATTATGGGACCCCTATATTATTCTGGGACCCTTATATTAATTTGGGACCCCTATATTATTCTGGGACCCTTATATTATTCTGGGACCCCTATATTATTTTGGGACCCTTATATTAATTTGGGACCCCTATATTATTCTGGGACCCCTATATTATTCTGGGACCCCTATATTGTTCTGGGACCCCTATATTATTCTCGGACCCTTATATTATTCTGGGACCCTTATATTAATTTGGGACCCCTATATTGTTCTGGGACCCCTATACTAGGATAGAATCGATTTTTTCATTTTTGACTTGTTGAGTTATATAGTACAACTCTCTACGTCAAATATTGATCCACCTATGCCCCTTTGAAAAATCAATAATTCCCCATAACTTGGTCAAAAATCAATACTTCATCTGATGATATAATGACTATAAAATTGACTAACCAATTATCCATAATATACACTTCGAGATATTTCGATCTATCTACAAGTGTCTGATTCTCTCTTTTTTACTCACTAACCTTAACATCAAACCCAGGAAACTTGAACTCGCCATACTTCTCCACTAGACACGTTGTCCTATTTATATACTCCTCCCTAGTCTCCCCATCAATATCCCTTGGCCTCAAACTATCCTGATTCAACCAGAAATTACTCGTATCAAATAAATGCCCGATCTCATGACCAACAATATGAGCCAACGAAGCCAGTGTTGACCATTCGGGAAGGTTCTGGTGGATGAAAGGGTATCGGATGTAGAAGGATGTGATTGCTGGATGGAAATGTGGGAAGTTGAGAGGTATCTGGTTTGAAACTTAGACTTACATGTCCGATGTGATAGATGATTGTAGTTGGTGTTGATGTTGAAGGGATTGCCAGTGAAGGTGGATTCTGTCTTCTTGGAGTATTTGAGGAATTCTTGCTGCGAGTTCAGAATGAGCACATTTCTAACCAACTCTAGATAAGATTGCTTCTTGATATCATGATTCACAACCCGATTGTACACTTTATCCACTTTTGTCTGATTTCTGAACTCATCCGGTATACCAATCGACGTCGCCATCGAGTTGAGCTCAAACAACATGGCTCTTTTAGTCTTCTTATCAATCCAACCACTCTCCTTGATCACCTCGTTGGCCTCATTCTGGAGCATTTTGAAGAGAGAGCCCACTTTCTTGATGTTCTCTTCTTTGAGAATATTTCCAAGTAAGAATTTGGTGGATGTTTCGGGGAAGAGATTGAGCACATTTTTCTGAGCACATTCAAAATCACTTCGATCTTCGGCATATTCTTTAAGCACATTTCTCCACTCGGTATAGAGAAGTTCTTTGGTTTTAGCCTTTCCCAGTTTGTTGATCTTGGCGTCAATCTACAAAAATGATGCTTTTTTTGACATTTCATGTATTTTTTGTCATTTTGAAACGTTTTATAGTTTCTGAGTATTTTTGACCTGTGTTTTAAACGTTTAAATTCAGGTTTAGTGGTCAAATGAGAAATGGGAGGGCATTTCATCTCATTTCATGTATTTTTTCAACATTTCATCACATTTTGTGTAATTTCGTGTATTTTTTGTCGTTTTGAAACGTTTCATGCATTCTGAATATTTTTGAAACGAGGATTTTTTCTTGGCAGTTTTTTGGGCCCTTTCATCACATTTTATGTTTATTATTGACATTACATGACATTTCGATACATTTCTTTACATTTCACGTATTTTTTGTCATTTTAAACGTTTTTTTTAGTTTTTTTTTTCATTAAATGACAGTTTACCTGATTTTTCGACTTTTTGACACATTTCGTGTATTTTTTAGCATTTTTAAACTTTGTCAAAATCAGAATTTAGAATTTTTTAATTCAGTTTTGGCGGTAAAATGGGAAATTGATACTTTTTTCACATTTCACGTAACTGTTGACATTTTCTCACATTTCTTGTCATTTCGTGTATTTTTTAGCATTTTTAAACGTTGTCAAAATCAGGATTTTTAATTTTTAATTCAGTTTTAACTGTGAAATGGGAAATTGATACATTTCATCACATTTCACGTATTTTTTGACATTTTGACGCATTTCTTGTCATTTCGTGTATTTTTTAGCATTTTTAAACGTTGTCAAAATCAGGATTTTTAATTTTTAATTCAGTTTTAACTGTGAAATGGGAAATTGATACATTTCATCACATTTCACGTATTTTTTGACATTTTGACGCATTTCTTGTCATTTCGTGTATTTTTTAGCATTTTTAATCGTTGTCAAAATCAGGATTTTTTGTTTTTTAAATTCAGTTTTGGCGGTAAAATGGGAAATTGTTACTTTTTTCACATTTCATCACATTTCACGTATTTTTTGACATTTTGACGCATTTCTTGTCATTTCGTGTAATGTTTAGCATTTTTAATCGTTGTCAAAATCAGGATTTTTAATTTTTAATTCAGTTTTAACTGTGAAATAGGAAATTTTTCACATTTTTGACATTTTACGACATTTCATGTAATTTTTGACAATTAATAAAATTCCGTAACATTTTTTTGTGGAAGTTTGATGCAAGAGACAAAATTTGACAGATTTTTGGACGTTTTATGACATTTCATGTAATTTTTGACATTCCGGTACATTTTCTTAATGAAATTCTGATACGATTTTCGAAATTTCACGTATTTTTCGTCATTTCAAGGCATTTCATGTAAATTTTCAACAACAAAAAAACACAACTCACTGTCAAAAAAGAATCCTCAATCAAAATCGCATCATCCAACGCCCCATATCTCCGATCACTTTCAGGCAAAAGTTGATCAAAATACTCTGTCAGATTCAAAAACTTCACACGCTCCACAACATCTTTCAATGGCAAAAAACCAAACTTATACGCACTTCTAGGTGTCTCCTTTAATGACATAATAATCTGATATCCCTTCTCGCCACTGACTTTTCGTTCCAATATATCATTTTTGAAGAAGCCACCCTTCTCCCGATTCATCTTTGTGATCTCGATGATCAATTTTGTCCAATCATCCGTATCCCCCCAAAAATCTTTCATAAACGTGTCGAGGCTCTCATTTTTATCCAAATTCACACATTTTCGATAGATGGTCAGTGCCACCTTCTCATCGGAACCCTTCGGTTCTTCTATAGTCTCCATATATTTCCCCAATTCCCGAATATTTTCATAAAATTGTCCGAGAATTTCGCTATCATATAATCCAGAATAATTACCACATGTATACTCATAAAAATCATCGCATGGATCCACTGATTCATTCATCAATGACCTCTTAAAATATATATATATATACAAATTGTCCGAGAGAACTACACACTTAAGACTTACCATAGTTTTAGCCAAGTTGACACATTCTTCAGTTTCACAATATTTTGTTGATTTATGTCCACATGAAAATGTAAAAAATAGAAGGAAGAAGAATATTTTCATATTTGCATTTGAGAATTGGAACGGAACGCTTAAATACCCCCATTTTTGTATTGAATTGTATACCAAAAAAAAAAAACATAGAATCAACAAAAAATACAGTTTTCAAGCGAGAAAGGGCAAAAAAATGGTCTTTTCATACTAAAGGTGGTCTTCATATGTTCTAGAAATGTTTATAGTTAATTCCAAATAATATACAATTTTTTTTTGGTTTGTGGGTGTCTAGTTTTAGTTCAAAAATATAATTCTACAGTAATATTCATTGATTCGGGGGGTAAAAGTTTATATCATGTTGGTTAAATTGACATATCTCAGCTCGAAATGCTCTGTTTGGCTCCATATTTTGCACATTTCAAAATGTGAACCAAATGGCGCCAAAAATTCAAAACGTATGTATGTACCTTTAAAGGAACATGTGTGTTAAATTTCAGAGAATAAGCAATCGAATAATATTTGACTTTCATTTTTCTCCACTGAACCAATAAAAAATGGGATCAAAATGGTGGAATATGGTCATACATAAAAAGATCCTCTAGCCACTACCAGTAGTGTCCTTAACACATTTGCCAAGTTTGGTTAAGTTAAATTTTTTGGTTCCTGAGATATGCGTTTGGGGTAGGTTTATTAGTAGCGTCCCCCTATAATTTACATTTCAATGCCTAGGGGGTGACTAAGGTTAAGGAGGGGTCCCATAATTTTTTTCTGGGGTACCGGTAGTGCCCTGAACCCATTTGCCAAGTTTGGTTAGCTTAAATTTTTTGGTTCCCGAGATATGCGTCTGGGGTAGGTTTATTAGTATCGTCCCCCTATAATTCACATTTTAATGCCTAGGGGGTGACTAAGGTTAAGGAGAGGTCCCATAATTTTTTTCTGGGGTACCAGTAGTGCCCTGAACCCATTTGCCAAGTTTGGTTAGCTTAAATTTTTTGGTTCCCGAGATATGCGTCTGGGGTAGGTTTATTAGTAGCGTCCCCCTATAATTTACATTTTAATGCCAAGGGGGTGACTAAGGTTAAGGAGGGGTCTCATTATTTTTTTCTGAGTATGGTGCAATTGTCAGAAAGGTGAGAATTGTTATAACGTGGCTCAAAATTGCTAGTTTGGCATTCTAGTTTGGCACCATGTTTTGGAAAAAAAATTTTCTAGATATCGTCCTACAAAACCTGGAGCACATTGCTGATACATTTGAGCACAATTGTGCAAAATATCGAGCCAAATGGAGCATTTTGAGCCGAGTTATGACGGTTTAACCAAAAGAAATTGACAAGGAAAAAATTTTTTTTTCGAAAAATATCCCAAAAATTTATTTTTCCAGATATCGTCCTACAAAAACTGGAGCACATTGCTGTTACATTTGAGCACAATTGTGCGAAATATCGAGCCAAATGGAGCATTTTGAGCCGAGTTATGACGATTTAACAAACACGATAAAAAATCAACATTTCCACGTGAACTAATTTTTTTTTTTTTTTGGAATTACGTAGCTTACCGCCTTTTCTACTTATCCAACCTGTCATTCTTATTTGACAAAAATGAAGAAAATCAACATTCTAATCATATTTCTAATATCACTCTTATGCGTTTCAACTGTAGAATCCTGTGAAGGTAAAAACTTGCGAGAAATTGACAATTATTGCGAGGTTATTGATGATTCCCCTTTGATAATTGAACAAGCTGATGTTGATAGTCCGGGTAAATCATTTTTTTCTTTATATTTAGGATATAATTTTCAATTTTTCTTCAGATGCACGAGGGAAAGCAGCAATCATCAAAAAAATCAACAGAGGTCTTATGGTCATATCCACTAATCTCGAAGATTTTTCTCTACTCCCATTGGTGGAGACAATTCAAGGCGATGGACCTGCGATCGAGTTTAGTGGGAATTCAAAACTGAAACATTTGGATTTTCCAAAACTCAAAAACCTGAAAGTCTTCAACAAGGATGATAAAGTTGCGATTAGCTTCGTTAACAACGATAATTATCCAAAGGTTATTGCTAAAAATATTACCGAGTGAGTTCTCGAAATTGGAGAAAGAGCCCAATTTTTTTGTGATATACTAGAGCACATTTTCAGGTTCAATAAGTTGATGGAACTGGCCTACGCATTTGACACAGAACACACCAGAAAATGCAAAGGCAACTTCATCCACATTGAAACACAGGAAGAATCGTGGCTACTGCTAATGTCGTTTATAGTCGTTATAATTTTGGGTACCATCACTGCTATGGTTGTTGTTCTAAATATATATATCCTCTATAAGTACTTGAGAAGACCCAAGCCTTCGAAAGTCAAGTCACGAGAGGAGAGTAGCCAACCGTCGTCATTGGTCAAAAGTGTGAAAGGTCGAATTGTGCCAAAGCGAAGAAAAAGTCAATGAATTAATTGTTTATTTTTAAATCTTTGAACTATTTATCCTATTGTTAAAAGTGATAAACTCTTTTCGTAATGCTTGTAGCTTTGTTGACCGCACTTCGAAGTGATTCTGATCCTACAAAAAATACATCAGAAGTTGCTCAAAATGCTCCATATTTTGCACAATTGTGCCCAAAGGTGTTCGCAAAATTTTCCTAATTTTAAAGGACAATATCTGAATTTTTACTGTCAAGGAGACTTGCCTTGTTATGAGCTTAGTTATGAGCCAAGTTATAACAATTCTCACCTTTCTGACAATTGCACCATATTCCACCATTGCGGTGATCCCATTTTTAATTGGTTCAGTGGACAAAAATGAGAGTCGAATATCATCCGATGGATTTTGGTATAAATCACTTATTCTCTGGAATTTTTCTCTACAGTACTACATGTTCCTTTAAAGGTACATACATACTCGGGGAAAAAAACGGCAAGCGTGTCGCAAGGCTTTTTCCTTGTCGCAAGCTTGCGGCAGTTTGTCGCAAACTTGCGACACATTTTTTCTGGCGCAAGGGTGTCGCAAGCCGTGCGGTAGTTTTTCTGCTAGATGTCGCAAAGCTTGCGACTATTGGCGCAAGAACACCGCAAGCCTTGCGACAGCCGAATGTCGCAAGTTTGCGACAAATTGCCGCAAGTTTGCGACAAACTGTCGCAAGCTTGCCGATTTTTCTCCGAGTACCTTTTGAATTTTCGGCACCATTTGGTTAACATTTTCAAATCGTTGTTCAGCTAGCCAATCATAGTTGAAAATCAATTGGAAGTGGTTGAAATATGGCTGAAATCACCTAATAAAATATATTTCAAAAAAAAAATCAATAAAATATACCTTGATCAAGTCGACCAATCGATAACTTGTCGTATAGTCGAGAATCCTTAATTTGTCATCTACAGTTTTCTCGACGAGTCCGGCGTTTTTCAGAATTTCTAAGGTTTTTTCAAAATCTGGCGTGGTTACGAATTCTCGCTTCATTATTTTGTGGAACCAGAGGAATTTGAGGTTTATAGATTTTGTGGAATGGTCTGGGGAATTGAGGAGAACGGCCAGGATGATGGCTTCACTGTCGATGGCGTGAATTAACTGGAAAAAAAAATATTGATTGATTGACAGAAAGGGAGTGTCAAGAAGAGGTTGCTTGAAAAATAAAATGCTGTCAAGGTGCGGCTTCTTGACAGAAATCATCTTTTTAAAGCGTAGTAGCTTGACAGAGATGGTGTTGTCAAGGCAGGGCTCTTTGACAGAGAAAATTGTTCTCAAGGTACAGCTCCTTGATAGAAAAACTGCTGTCAAGGCACATCTGCTTGACAGAAAGTATGATGTCAAGGCGGGCTGCTTGACAGGAAGAATGCTGTCAAGGCACGGCTGCTAGACAGTAAACAATGTTGTCAAGGCAGGGCTGCTTGACAAAACAAATATCATATCAAGGTGCAGCCCTTTGGCAGAAACATTGATGTAAACGTACTGCTGGTTGACAGGAAGAATGCTGTCAAGGGCACGGCTGCTATACAGAAAGAATACTGTCAAGGCAGGGCTCCTTGACAGGAAGATGACTGTCAAGTCAGGGCTACTTGACAGAAACGTTGCTGTCAAGGCACGCCTGCTAGACAGTGAAAATAGCTGTCAAGGCACATCTGCTTGACAGGAAGAATGCTGTTAAAGCACGGCTCCTTGACAGAATCCATACTGTCAAGGGCACGGCTGCTTTACATAAAATCTTGGCAAAGCACCACTCCTTGACAGGAAAAATGATGTCAAGGCAGGGATGCTTGACCAAAAATATTATGTCAAGGCACGACTCCTTGAGAGTGAAAAATGCTGTCAAGACACGGCTCCTCAACATAAACAAAACTGTCAAAGCACGGCTGTTTGACAGAAAAAATACTGTCAAGGCACGCCTCCTTGACAATGAAAAATGCTGTCAAGGCACGGGGTGCTTGACACACAACCCTCTCACTCACCGCATTCGAATACGTCGTCAAAATCAACCTCGACACCGATCTCTCCATAATCTTCCTGCTCACACCCAACTTCTCCTGCTCCACCGGAAAATCGACAAACTTCATGCTAAAATTCTCATCGGGCAGCTCTTCAAACTCGAACAAATCGTCATGAATCAATCGGATATAATATCTGAGATCTTCGTCCAAGCTCTTCAGAATGTTGACAGTTGTGGCGAGGGTGTTGAGCGTTTTGATGAGGGTGAACACCATCGCATGAACGCTAAAGTAGTCGAAGATGGCCTCGTCGTTTTTGTCGAGAATCTGTAGCATAACAATACACGCAACATTCCACACAGTGATCACCGCATTTCGATTATGTATATCCACTACATGATGGGCAAACTTGCGTATCTCATGCTTGGCTTGTCCCTGCAGCACAAACTGCGAATCCGGTTGGCACACAAATGTGCTCCGATGCAGGCTTTGCCTAAAATATTCTCTCGCTGAAATCGGTTCGCCAAATGTGACAAAGCAATTTCCACTCTTCCGATTCAGAATCTCACGAGCCTTCAGGAGCCCTGAAGTAGTCTCTTTGGGTTTGGGGAAGCCGAGAAGTTCATAGGCGTAGAGTTTTTCCTCGAGAATTTTGTCGTAGTTCATTGAGACGGGGACGATGACCAGGTCGAAGACAGAGCCTCTGAGGTATGGTTCGAGGACGATTTGGAGTAGGCCATACTTGGGGTGCAGACTTTTGCCAACTCGACTTCGCGTCGCTTCCACGAAGAATTCGAACGTTCTATCGTTGTTGACAACGTGGGTTTGGACATATTCCGAAAAGACCGCCCAATATAGTTGATCCTAAAATTTGAGTTTGCGATCTATGGCTCTAACTTGACTCACGTCACCGAATGATCTGCGCATAAAGAATGCGCCACTTCGACGGAGCACTTCACCCATGAATTTCATGCTCATGAAATCCATACCGGCGGCAATGGCGGGTAGTTGGACGTCCTGAAACATGTAATATTGTCTAGGCGACGCTACTTGACAGAGAAGATTATGTCAAGGCGTGGCTGCTAGACAAAGAGAATGCTGTCCAGACACGGCTGCTTGACAGAGAAGATCTTGTCAAGGCACGGCTGCTTGACAAAGTAAAGATACATCAAGGCACGGCTGCTTGACAGAAAAGATCTTGTCAAGGCACGGCTGCTTGACAGAAAAGATCTTGTCAAGGCACGGTTCCTTGACAGACAAGATTATGTCAAGGCACGGCTGCTTGACAGAAAAGATCTTGTCAAGGCACGGCTGCTGGACAGACAAGATTATGTCAAGGCACGGCTGCTTGAAAGACAAGATTATGTCAAGGCACGGCTGCTTGACAGAAAAGATCTTGTCAAGGCACGGCTGCTGGACAGACAAGATTATGTCAAGGCACGGCTGCTTGACAGAAAAGATTATGTCAAGGCACCGCTGCTTGATAAAGAGAATTTTGTCAAGGCACATCTGCTTGACAAAGAGAAACATATCAAGGCATCGCTGCTTAACAAAAACTATCTTTTCAAGCCGCTGCTCCCATTCGGGTCTCATTTTCCCCCATCAACTCACATACAAAAAACAGATCAACGAAAGCAGCAAAAAATCGAAATAGGTCTTATGCGATGGCATAAAAATGATACAATCACTTTTCGACCTCTCTCGAATCTCTTTCAACTTTTCCTCATTTATATAAATACCATCGAAAAGCTCCTAAATATACAGTAACAAGTACAGTACACCCACAATACACATACCTTCATAATCTTGGTGACACCATAGCCAAATGCTCGAACATTGAGCAAATTGAAGCGGTGAGCCATTTCGGATAAAATGGCGGCCGCCTCTTTTTTCACCTCGTCGATGGTGGTTTGACGACGAAGAGCCTCTTCGGCGATGACATTCTGGAGAATTTAGGGGCTCGAAGAGCGCGTCAAAAAAGAAGAAGGGGGCTCGGCGGGGGTCTCCACCCACCAATTACCCGCCCAGGACTCACCTTAACCCTGGACGATGCCATCACCGACTTCTCTATCTCACTCAACGACCTGCTCGTTGGCAATGAGCCGACTTTCGAGCCCAAGGGGAAGTGTTTGGCACGTGTGACAAACCTCAGGGGTCCCCCCAACTTGTCCAAACTCTCGAAAAAATTCGCATATTCTGGCCACGAAACCTGTCGACCTGTCGGCATTTGCCTGAAATGAATGAATTTCCTGGTTTCAAAAAAAAAACCCTAGTGAATGGAGAGACGCAGAGAAACGCAAAAAAAAAAATCGAAAAGAGCAAAAAATGTGTGAATGGCATTCGAGAGATAGCTGATAGGATGCTGATAACAATACTCTGCACCTCGCACCATTTTATCAGCGAACGAACGAGAAAAACGGAGAGAAAAAAGTTTATGGTAGGTAGGTAACGACTCCACGTTTTGGACCCTAGACTACAACAACAACAAAAATTGGGAAATTTTTCGAGAAAAAGAAATTTTGTGGTTATCACTACTTAACAAGGTGTAAAACAAATTTTGATTGATGAGTTTTTTGCGCAAAATAATGTCCTTTTTAGAGAAAAATGGGTCATACGACTTTTTTGATACTTGTAAAATTTTAAAAGAAAATTTTAAAAAACCAAACAAAAAATTATGACCCGTGGTGGAATTGATCTAGCGGCCTTGTGCACAGAAAAAAAAACAAAAAATGTTTTAAAAAATTAAGACTCTTGGTGGAATCGATCCAGTGACCTTGTGCACCAAAGACAAGCGCTCTACCTGTTGAGCTACTTCTAACAATAATATATGAAATATGCTTTTATATCAACATTCACTTGGCAAAAATTTTACAATTTTCTTTTTTTTTTGCTTTTTTTCTACTTTTTTTTCTTTTTTTTTCCTTTTTTTTCCTTTTTTTTT
>LR552336.1:0-66198 GCA_900536415.3 Caenorhabditis sp. 38 MB-2015
CTAGGGGGTGACTAAGGTTAAGGAGGGGTCCCATAATTTTTTTCTGGGGTTCCAGTAGTGCCCTGAACCCATTTGCCGAGTTTGGTTAGCTTAAAGTTTTTGGTTCCCGAGATATGCGTTTGGGGTAGGTTTATTAGTAGCGTCCCCCTATAATTTACATTTTAATGCCTAGGGGGTGACTAAGGTTAAGGAGGGGTCCCATAATTTTTTTCGACACCGCGACAACACCGGATGATTTTTTGAAATAAATTGTTCAATATTTTATGCCAAAGGTTTTCGGGTATGACAAACATCATGGTGATATTCATTTTTAACCAAAAAAGAACTACACCCGAGTTTTCACCCATTTTTGGTCAAAAATTGACTGACCTCGATTTTGATGATACTTTCGGATTAAGGGTATTTGAACATCATGGTAATATTTATTTTACATCGAAAAAGAGCTGCACCCATATTTTAACCCATTCTAGATAACTGACTACTTAATTAAAAAAAATTAAACCAAACCACGAAATTTGCATAGTCATTTTTTGACCTAAAATGGGTTCAAAAAAAAAGTCGTCAATTAAAATGTACGTGGCTAGCGTGTTGACACATTTTGCTAGGAATGATAGGAGAAGAATTTTTAAACTGATTTTCGCCGTTTTTCGTTTTATGACTCAAACTCAGCCATTTTTGAACTTTTCGCTATAATTTTTTTTGTCAGTAATAGAGAACATATCATACTTCCAGTATTTGTTATTGCTGATCATGGATACAGACATGCATTTTAGCTTACGGGGTTGCTTTAAGCTCAATTTTCTGTTTTCAGTGTGGAGCTCAGAAAGAGTTTGATACAGGATGTTGATCAGCATAAAAAACTGTATCAGATGGCATTAACATTAGCCAATTTAGGAAACATTTCTCCTCATAATCGTCCTTTTTTCCAGCATCTAGTCGAAGTAAAAAGTCAAAGGTGCCTCGATATCGTCACAGTCTTCAACGGTCATCATCATGAAATTTGCAATGTTATTCGTTGGTACAATATAAATGAACAATTTTTAAAAAAAAAACACCAAAGTTGGAAAATCTATTTTTTAAAATTTCTTTTGAAAATATAGGAACCTTGTTTAAATCTATACAGTACCCACTGAAACCTGCGCATATTACACTAATCATGGGTAATCTGTATGAAATTAACAAGAAAAAAAAATGTGATAAATTCATCAAAATGAGCGCATCAATATAAAAATTAGACGTCTCCTCACAGAACTTCTTCCTCAAGTCGCACTTTTTTCGTCTCCGGCTCATCTTGCTTGAAAAAAAAATTATATTATGTTGAATTTTGTTTTAAGTACTAACAAGGGAGGTTCATGTAGTCGCCCATTTGAAATTTTCTTAAATTTAGCACCAAAAAAATCCCAAAATATGAAATTACATTTTGAGAAAAGTGAATTTTAGCCATTTGAACTCAGTTTTGTAGAATTTCATTTAAGATTTCGGCTCCGCGACGTTTCGACACCGGATGATTTTTTGGAATAAGTTGTTCAATATTTTATGCCAGAGGTTTTCGGGTATGACAAACATCATGGTGATATTCATTTTTAACCAAAAAAAGAACTACACCCGAGTTTTCACCCATTTTTGGTCAAAAATTGACTGACCTCGATTTTGATGATACTTTCGGATTAAGGGTATTTGAACATCATGGTAATATTTATTTTACATCGAAAAAGAGCTGCACCCATATTTTAACCCATTTTAGATAACTGACTACTTAATTAAAAAAAATTACACCAAACCACGAAATTTATAGTCATTTTTTTGACCTAAAATGGGTTAAAATATGGGTGCAGCTCTTTTTCGATGTAAAATAAATATTACCATGATGTTCAAATACCTTTAATCCGAAAGTATCATCAAAATCGAGGTCAGTCAATTTTTGACCAAAAATGGGTGAAAACTCGGGTGTAGTTCTTTTTTGGTTAAAAATGAATATCACCATGATGTTTGTCATACCCGAAAACCTTTGGCATAAAATATTGAATAATTTATTTCAAAAAATCATCCGGTGTCGAAACGTCTGGTGGCGAAACGTCGCGGAGCCAAGATTTCGTACATGTTTCAAAAATTAATTATTTTATTCATTACATAAACTTTTTTCTATAGGTTTTTTGTGACCATTGTAAGAGAAAACTGTGGCCGAGCTTTCGCTACCTTATAGGAATTGAAGAAGAAAACTTCAGTAGATCTTTAAAAAAATTAGCGGGCTTGAAAAAATTGAAACAATTGCATCACTACTTTCAGTATTGGTTACAAATTCTCAAAAAATTCGTGGAAGTTTAAAAATATGATTGAAAACTTTGTTATTTTTTGTTTTATTTGTGTTCAATTTTCAACAATAATTGTGAAATTTATTTCTTCAAATCTCAAAATTTGTTTTATTTTGGGAAAACAATTTTAAAATTTCTATACGGTAGCAAAACCTCGGCCAAATTTCCAACAATCGAATAAATTCTGCCCTAAAACAAATTTCATCTTATTTCAAATCAAAATAACAAAAATCAATTTGGAACATTGAAAATCAAAACTGTTACCCATTTTTAGGCTAAAACTTGTCGCTTTTTATCACAAGGAGCTTAAATTCAGGTTTTACAAGAATTTTTATGCTTTTAAAGCTTTTTGTAAAATCTTTTACGAAGGCATCTTATAGTTTCTGATGCTAATCAACATCCTGTAGCCAATTTTTTCTGAGCTCTACACAGAAAGCTCGAAACTTAGATTTTTATTGTTGATTTGAAACATACTAACGGTAATGAAAATGGTGCAATCAAAAAAGGTATGTTTAAATAAAATACAAATGTATGAAATGATTGATTCATGAACGAAAAAAGGAGAAAAATTAATTTTTAATTCACAAAACCGATTTATAAAACAGAGAAAAGTTCAATTTATTTCTAATTTCTTCCAATTAAAAACACTAACATTTTAAAAAGCATGATGAGAAAATAGTACTACGTCTTTTTTGTTGGAAAAAACAAATTCAATTTGCCTCGGTAAATGAATCGTGTTTTCGAGTTTGAAAATTGATTTTTTCTTAATTTGTTGTTCATGAATCTTTTCATCAAAATTTCACGCAAAATTAAAATGAACTTTATGATTTTTACGTTTTTTTTTTACATAAACTTTGCATTCCAAAACGGTTTTCGAGAAAAATCAAACTTTTCTGCGGTTTTTCACGACGAAGAACCCTTCTATTCTTCTTTCAAGTTTTATTTCTCAATTTCATAGTTTTCTATTATTTTTCATCAATATTCCAAGTTTGTGCGGAGCTCAGAAAAATTAAATACAGGATATTAGTTATGAAAAACTCTCTTCTAAAAATACCTACCTCCTGTCCCCGATCGAGCACAAAATCCTCTTCACCAAAATCGACATCATCCTGATTTCCAGCCATTACAGCACCCTTCTCCTTTTCCTCATCCGACATCAAATACCACGCGGTTCCCACGTGCTCCGCTTCTTTCTCAATGAGCATTTTATTGACATCTTTAATGCCCAACCATTGACAAAATTCAGCGGTCTGTGGGTTCCGATAATACGCACTACTTGGCGCATTTCGCGTCACGTCATTGACCAATTTGAGTGGCGGAGCAGTTTGGCGGAATGAGTCCGTTTTGATGCGCAAGTCGCCGAGGGTTTCAGCGATTGCAGATAATTCTTGTGGTGTTGGCCGGAAATCTTTACGCGGTCCACCTTCTTCCTCTTTTTCCGATGGATTTGGCAAGTAGATATGCTGAAATTTGATTGGTTTTAATTCGAAATTTATAATTCAAGGTTATTCAATGTTCACTTCTAATATTGTGTAAAAAATATTCAATTTTAATATTCAAGTTTTATATTTCCTAAATTGAGAATTTTTCTGTTTATGTTCAAGTTTCTGTTCTCTGGACTCGGAGAATGTCGGATCCAACATTTTTCTAATTTCAGAAATTTTCAAAACCACTTATTGCTTATCCATAGCAGGTCAAAATGAGAGATTTTGAAACTTTTCAAAATTTGATCTACTTTTCGTTAGCTGACCTCCACGGATAAGCAATATTTCTTTTTTTGGCATTTTTGAAAAAAATTGAAAAACTCACAGGCACAAAACTAGAAACTTTTCCGGCTTTGTGGTTTAAGTTAGCCGAAACTATATTTTTAAAAAAGATTATAAATTCTAAACTAGAATTAGTCCGTACTTTGTGGCCCACTTCAGGATAAGAAATTGGACTGGTTCAGGATTTATAGTTTCTGACCCTAGTTGGATCCGAGTCAGGAGGTACGATTCAGGGATTTTCCATTTTTAGTGTTTTTTGTAAGTTCAAAACTCAAAATGGCCCGTTTTCGTGAACCTATTTTGGTTAATTGTTTTGGAAATTGGACTTGGTCATGCTTTTTAATTGGAATCTATTTCATATTCTATAATTTAAGGTTCAATTTTATCGGTCCAGAGTCCATAGATTTTTTTTTTATGAAAAAGAGAGATTCCGAATTATCAAGTGCAGATTTGAAAGTATCCAAAATTTTAAGTTGACTATTTGATTCCGGTCAAAATTGAGTAAAATTCATTCAAATTTGTGAAAATTCGAAATTTTTTCAGCTGTTTTCATTTAACAATTTCGAATTCTAAAGATTTCACACATAAATTCTAATTTTTAGCTAAAATCGTGTATAATATTTTGCTGTTTTCACAGTTCAACATTTTTGAAAAATTAGGTTTTTTTCGAAGTTGACATATCCAGAATCGTATCTCAGAGTTTCAATTTTAAAATTTCAGGTTTCGAGCGGTCTAGATCACTTTATAATTTTAAAAACTTGATTGAATAATTTAGGGTTCTGAAGACTTTGCGAATATTTTCTAATTTCAAGGTAAAATAACGTCTTCTGTTGTTTTCATATGTTTTATTTTCAGAACATTATTTTTTTGTTGAAAAATTATGTTTTTTTTAGCTTTTTTCTGAATCTCTTCAATTTTTTAAACAATTTTTTTTTATTTTTTCAATTTTCTCCAAATTTTCAAAAGATCTCTTTTTAAAAACGCTCACCTTTGTCTCAACACTGCTAAACTCATCAGTACTCTTTAAAATCGCCAACCACTCCGGGTCATAGCTCAACACCTTCTCCGCATTTTCGCCCATTTCCAGCTCCAAAATTTGCAAAAACTGTCGTTGTGGAATGGGTTTGTCCAACGAGAGGAATTTCGTCGGTGCCGGTCGCTGATTGTTTTCGCCCGCTTTGTGCGGCACCAATGCGGCATAGGCGACGTGAAGATGGGCGGCGAGCCAATATTTCGGGCGGAGCTCGTGCAGCAATTTTCCAGCCGCCGGGTTGCCCAATTTGCCACTTTGAATATCGTCTTTCAAGAATTTCTTGATGCGGAAAAGATGCTCAACATCGCCATAGTCAGCAATTCCACCCGGCCAATCATGACTAATCATGATATCGATAGGATTCTGCAACAAAATATTGATTTTACAGGATGTTTAGAGTGCTATACGGATAGTTTATCATTGTCTTGAGGTCGTAGTTGACGTAATCGGAACATGTCCAAATTTCGAACATGATAGGCGCTGACAACATCACCATAGGCGCTGAATGGCGGACGTTCGTAGTGACCGAGGTTGAACTCTTTGGGATGGTAGATTCCGGAGAGACCGGCGATTCGAAGACCAGCAAATCTGGAAAATAAATAATTATTTCTTGATTTATATGGTCAATGAGTAAATTTTCAAAATATTTATCAGAAGAGATCTATGTCATCTGATACAGTTTTTTATGCTGATAAATATCCTGTAATTAATTTTTGTTGAATTCTGTTTTGAATAAAATCATGATAACAATGAAAAACTTTTTTGGATTTGACGTGATTTTTCATTTTCTACAAAAACTGTATCAAATGGTATAGTTCTCCTTTTAAAGTTCGTTAACAACCTTACGTGGTTCCCTTTAAGACGGATAATTTTGAAGTTTTACTGTTTTTTTTTCTATTTTTAGAGCAAAGAGAGTTCAACTTCCAGTCAGGAATTGACCCTAGCTTAAATATTCTTCCTAATATTTTCTATTTTCCCACGATTTATATCCTTTTTTCACCTAAAACAACCAAGCAATAAAAAAGGACACAAAAACCTGCAAAGCGATAATGTATGCTCTAGTGTACTTTTCCGTTTGGCGTTCAGCCAAACATAAAAAATATGAACACGGGGACATTTATCTAATAGATTGATTTCCAATTGTTTTGATTTGATTCATAAATTTTTAAAATACATCGTATATGTGTTAAATTTTGGCCGATGTGTATTTTTTTGGTTAAAGACTATTTTTTTTTGAACAATAATTAACTAAAATTTGTAATTTACGGATAGAATTCTGGACCCTGTAGACCAATCCAAATTCTTAAAAATTTCTGGATATGGTCTTTTCTGGATTAACCCCTAATAATATCATAAGTATCCAAAATCTTTGAAATCTCTGAAAATTTGAAAACTTTTTTATAAAAGAATCTCGATCCTGACATGAAAAATTCTTAAACTCTGATATTTAGCATAAACTTAGGAGTGAATCTCTCGACTTCAGAAGCTTGATGGATTTTTTCTGATTTTGTTTGTTTTCAATGTTGAAATTTTGAAAAGATTTATGTTTGAACTAATATTTTTCTATTTAAATACTATTTTTTGAATATTTCTGGGTCGAAATTTAAAAGTCTACGATAATTTTCTCAAAATTTTAGATTTTAGGATTCAATTCTGGACCCTGTACATTGATCTAAATTCTTTAAATCTTCAAGATATGGTCTAGAAATCCACATTCTCAAAAATTTGCCGAGAATTCATCAATTTTTCTCATCCATTAAATGAAAATTCTGCAATCCTGTATATAATCAAACATGGAAACGACTTTTAACATCAATTTTTGACTAAATATTTTCAAATGGAGCTCTCGACTTCAAAAACTTGTGAAACTCTGTTGATTTATCAATTTTCCGACCCAAAATTGTGTATTAAAGGTTGATATTTTGAAAAATTGAGAAACCCAACGACGTTTATCGCTAGAAAATTCTTTCTAGACTGAATCCAGAAGGTTTTGTGCTTCTAGATTCTGAATCTCTGCAATTTTCGAGCTACTTGTGAATTTTTTGGGAAGAAAAGTCTATTTTATGACGTTTTTTTTGCTAAAAATTAAAAAAAATAACAGAATATTATCCAAATGATTATCTTCTAAGCATTTTTTCTCTTTTTTGTGAACAAAAAATTGTTTTTTTTTTAGGTAAAATAGCACAGCCCTAGGTCATAAATGGGACAGGTCATGATTGCCGCAATAATGAATCAAGAACCGGATGATTCACAGGTATACCTACTTTTAGACCAATTTTTTCTTATGAAACCTTTTTTCTCAGGTCTGTTATTGGTTCGAAAAAATCCCACACGAAATCCGGCAAGTCCTAATGGCTAATCTAGATATCGGCTCTTTTCTTAACCTAATGCAGTGCTCCACTCAATTCCATCAGGAATTGAACGAGGAGAGCTCGCTGATATTAGCCAGATATGGTTTTGACTTGAGCGTGACTCATGAAAGAAATTACTGTCGAATAGTAGTGAAATGTGATGCTGATTCTCGTTATCGTCGAATCGCTTGTTATGAAGGGATTGTCAACTTTTATAAAAAATCGGATGCCAAGACACAAATATATATGGAAAGGTATTTCGAGTTTAATTTACAAACTAGATTTTTTTTTCGGAATATGATGTTCCATTTCACTTTTGAAAGAATCAAAACGAGATAATGTTGACTATAACTAACTTGTGAAAACTATCTTCCGAATTTCAGCTTGTTAGTGATTTTAAAATTTCGATAAGACATGAATCAGGTTTAAAAAACTGCTCGATTTGGGAAGAACTTTTCCGATTTTTCTAATTTTCCGTTTCGAAAACAGTTTGATGCAAAAAAGACTTAATTTCTCTGATTTTTCGGGTTTTTGAACCTGGAAATGTTCCGTTTACCGAATTTTTCCTCTCCGGTACAGCACTGATTTGACTTTTTTTCGTAGAACAGTCATTTTCAAAACATTTTTGACTTATAAAGTAGTTCAGAATCCTTTCTCGGCCTTGAAGTGGACTTTTTTCGACAAAAAATAGTGTTTGAGTTGTCCGGTTCTAATTTTGTCGGGTTTTTTTTACGCCCCACTAATTTTTTCGGAATTTTTTTTAGCTGGAAATGGTTTCAATTTTTAACGATAATTATTCTATGCCGAAGAATTTCACAAAATATTAATTAATTTTCTATGCAGAAATAACAAAATATACAAATTATTCGATATTTTGTAAATTTTTATTGTTCGGCATAGCTAGTTAGTTCGGCATAGTTCGATATGAGGAATTTTTTACCAAAAATTCTAGTTTTCAAGAAAATTTGATTTTAAAAGACATTTTGAAGCTTTCCACATTTAATAATTTCCAGCTTTGAACTTTTTTGAATTTTGATTTCAAAAATTTTTCGAGGGTCATACCTAAAAAAATGTGTTCCTTCTTTTGAGAACTAGTTGTCAACTCCCCGTATTCACTTAGAAATGTTTTTTTTTTTCAAAAAAAGGGCTCATTTTTGAGCTACCCAGGGGAATTTTAAATTTAATTAAAAAATATCTAAAATACAAAAACTATAATATATATTTTCAGAACTCGATATCCACATACACAATCTCTACGCAGCAAAGTTTGTGACTTTTTCAGCTAAAAAAACCATTCACCAAACGAAATTTCAGATTCTTGTGTCTCACAGAAAATCCGAATCGTACTGGAACGAATACAAAAACATTGATGACTTGGTCGTTCAATATCTCGGCAGTTACTTGAAGACATTTGGAAAATATGTACGTACTCTTAATGTCAAAGTTGGCTCAAATATTGCGGAGCGTATCAGTAAACTATGGATGAATAATTCACAGGTTTTTTTTGTTGAAATTTAGATTTTCACTCATTCTTGATTATTTTTTTCAGTGTGAAAACATTTCGATAAAATTCGCAATAGATGGGACTATCACAGTTGATGAATTGATGGAATTGAAGGCTGAAACTGTGAAACTCTTTGATGTGAAATGGTCAACTTCAGAACTTCTAAAGTTTCTTGAAATATGGATTACCGGTAAAATGAATCCAAATATATCAGAATATGATATTAAAGGAACATTCGACTATGATGAAGAAATCGAGTTAGTTTTCAATCTCATGACTCATGACACTGAAAATGGATAATTTCAGAACATATCTAAAAGGAAAGTGGATATCAAGATTCAATTTCGTTCGCGGCACATCATCTGGAGTTTATACCCACCGACACAATGACTATTCAGCTAAGGTTACTATGAATCAGAAAGAGTGCTCCTTTTCATGTAAGAAAGATGATGTCGTTTATGCATACTTTCTTTAAAATTGGGTTAAAAGATGAGTTGCGCTTACAATTAGAAGATTTCTTAGGTATGCTAGGCCTTTCGGTGAAAAATTCCTTTACTTACCTAATAAAAAATGTGCTCTTTCTTTTAAGAGTAACTATGAAACTCCTCGTAACCCACTTTTAAAAATATTATGTCCATTTTTTATGATGTTTGCATATATGAAACTTTTTTTTGTGTTTTAAAAATCTTGAAAGGGTGATCCATAGTCTTCAAATACTAGAAAATTTCAGGATTTTAAGCTACTTCAAGTCGTTCTGGACATAAAACCTTTTAAAAAATCTGGGGTTCCAGGCTACAATTTTTGTGCAACAGCGACTTCATGTGTGATTTTCACTAGAAATCTTGAAAAACCCGTCAATTTTTCAAATGTTGAATTTCGTGGCAATTGAGTTCAACATTTCTAAAAGTAGAAAGCTTGTCAGTTTTTTTTTTCATTTTTCAATTGTTTTTTTAAAATAATGTTTGCATAAATGAAATTTTTGGTGGAGTTATTTTTTTTTACGTTTTAAAAATCTTCAAAGGGTGATCCCTAGTTTTTAAATACTAGAAAATTTCTGGATTTTAAGCTATTTCAAGTCGTTCTGGACATAAAACCTTTTAAAAAATCTGGGGTTCCAGGCTANTGAAATTTTTGGTGGAGTTATTTTTTTTTACGTTTTAAAAATCTTCAAAGGGTGATCCCTAGTTTTTAAATACTAGAAAATTTCTGGATTTTAAGCTATTTCAAGTCGTTCTGGACATAAAACCTTTTAAAAAATCTGGGGTTCCAGGCTACAATTTTGTGCAACAGCGACTTCATGGGTGATTTTTACTAGAAATCTTGAAAAACCCGTCAATTTTTCAAATGTTGAATTTCGTGGCAATTGAGTTCAACATTTCTAAAAGTAGAAAGCTTGTCAGCTTTTTTTTTTCATTTTTTAATTGTTTTTTTTTAAATAATGTTTGCATAAATGAAATTTTTAGTGGAGTTATTTTTTTTTTACGTTTTAAAAATCTTCAAAGGGTGATCCCTAGTTTTTAAATACTAGAAAATTTCTGGATTTTAAGCTATTTCAAGTCGTTCTGGACATAAAACCTTTAAAAAAATCTGGGGTTCCAGGCTACAATTTTTGTGCAACAGCGACTTCATGGGTGATTTTTACTAGAAATCTTAAAAAACCCGTCAATTTTTCAAATGTTGAATTTCGTGGCAATTGAGTTCAACATTTCTAAAAGTAGAAAGCTTGTCAGCTTTTTTTTTTTCATTTTTTAATTGTTTTTTTTTAAATAATGTTTGCATAAATGAAATTTTTGGTGGAGTTATTTTTTTTTTACGTTTTAAAAATCTTCAAAGGGTGATCCCTAGTCTTGAAATACTAGAAAATTTCAGGATTTTAAGCTACTTCAAGTCATTCTGGTCAAAAAACCTGAAAAAATCTGGGGTTTCAGGCTACATTTTTTTGTGCAACAGCGACTTCATGTGTGATTTTCACTAGAAATCTTGAAAAACCCGTCAATTTTTTAAATGTTGAATTTCGTGGCAATTGAGTTCAACATTTCTAAAAGTAGAAAGCTTGTCAGCTTTTTTTTTTCATTTTTTAATTGTTTTTTTTAAATAATGTTTGCATAAATGAAATTTTTGGTGGAGTTATTTTTTTTTACGTTTTAAAAATCTTCAAAGGGTGATCCCTAGTTTTTAAATACTAGAAAATTTCTGGATTTTAAGCTATTTCAAGTCGTTCTGGACATGAAAAATTGAGCACAAAGAAAGTGATTGGGAGGAGGGCTCAACTTTTGTCAAAATCCAAAACGATGAACCATAAAAGTCCCCGCCGTCTTGAATTGTCGAAAAATCACATTTTAGGCATTAGTAATCCGAGATATTCTCACTTTTCGTAGACAATTGGGGTGCGCTTATATTACAGTATTTACGGTATGTTGAGGTTCTAACTTTTTTAAATTAGCTAATTAGATTTTTGGTAGATATAAAAAGAGAGTCATGTGCAAAAAATTTGATTTAACACAGTTTATTACTCGAAAATTAGTTTGCAAGAGTTTACATGGCATTTTCAGCAGTAAAGGTAGTCTAGAACCAATTTTTCGGCACCAATTTATCTCAAAAGTGACATTTTTCAGGAAAAAACTAGTTTTCAAGGTGAATGGTCCTGATTTTTTGGGATTTTTCGGATCGGAGAGGTTCTAACTTCAGTTTGTCAAAAAAGGGAGCGTTTTTAGGAAGGTATAACTCGGAGGTTGCACTTTATAAAAAAAGAAACTAAAAAAAAAGACAATGCTCAGAAATTTACCGGTATCAAGTCACAAACCCGGAATTGAAAATTTTCTACAATGTTTTTCCTCATCTTGAAGTGACTTTTAATCCATGTTCTAGGTCATCTCAGATCGGCGTAGCAATGACGCAGGAGTATTTCTTTTTAGCATCATGTTCAAAAAAAAAACATCTTTAATATTCAATGTCAGCTTACATGACACGCACACTTTTTCATATCATTTTTTCGAGCAAAAATAAATCATTTTTCGTTTTTTTTTTTGATCAGTGATATCATTCATAAAAACTTATTTTAACAGGTATCTTCTAAATCTGATCACAAAGATGGAGCCAAACGTAGAGCAAGAACTCGACACTTCTCAGGTATGTTTACAGAGTATTTTTTATAAGCTCCTATTATTTTTCAAGATTTTCTATTGGTTCGAAACAATTCCATACGATGTTCGTAGAATTCTAATGGCTAACATGAATATTAGCTCTTTTCTTAACTTTATGCAATGTTCTACGCAGTGCCATCAAGAATCCTATCAAGAAAGTGCGCCGATATTGGAAAGATGTCGTTTTCGTTTGAAGTTGATTCAAAGAGAAGCATCATTCACTTTAGAATTAGAGTGTGAGACCGATTCTGAATCTGGTGACGTTACTCGTTATAAAGGGATTCTCGTTTTCATAGAAAAATCGGAAAACTCGACTGAAATCAATATCGAAAGGTATTGTTGATAACAGGAAAGCAACCTTCTTTTTTTTTTCAAATTTCAGATATCGGCGTCCTGTAAATAACCTCAGTAAGCGAACTTTAGACTATAATGGCTCACAATTTGGTTGGAAAGAAGACAAAAACATGAATGATTTGGTATTACAATACCTTACTAGCTACTTCAACAGTTTTGGAAAACATCTTCACACTCTTGAAATTCACGTGGATTCGGATTCTGATATTGCAACACGGATCAGTGAGCTGTTCTCCGACGTTAAACAGGTGCTCAATCGTACATAAAAAGAGGCATCACTTGGTGTTATATGGGGGTTCTAACTTTTCTGGATTTTTGGGTGGGAGGGATTCTAACGTTTGAAAATCAGCCGATTTCTCATTTCGGTAAGCATAAAAAAACGTAGGAATAAATGGAAAAACTGATTAACTGCAATTTATGAGTTCTGAACGAGTTTTTAAAGCACTTTCGACTTTTGAAATAGGCTAAAATACGTTTCTCGGCAACATCTTACCTAAAATGTGACTTTTTTTTTCAAAAACTGTTGGTTTTTGAAGATATGAGCTCTAATTTTCTGGTTGGAAGGGTTCTAATCAAGGTTCCCAATGAGAGACCTTTTTTAGTATGTGCCCAATACTATATATTCAAATGTTTTTTTCAGTTCAAAAAACTGCTGAATATCATCATATTCGATGGGCTTAATATCAACTTTGATCAATTTGCTCAGCTAAAAGCTAAAAATATGAAATTCGCCAATTTGAATTTGACAAAAGAAGAAATACTTATGCTATTTGAACATTGGAAAGATGGAGAACTAAATCAAAATATTTCACAACTTGAAATTCGTGGAGAATTCGATTACGATGAAGAAATTGAGTAAGTTCTGATTAACTAGGTAGCTTTTTTTTAATATGCTGATATTTCCAGGCAATATATCGAGCGCTACATGTCACCATTACATTGTCAAGAATCGGCTAGCGTAATCTACGATTTTTCTCGCTTGCTCTTCGAAACAAAGGTTGTTATAAATTGTGAAAAATGTACTTTTTATTGTAATTTTAAGAAATATTGTCATTGATCTCAATATATATTAAAGATGGGAGTAAAGGAAGTCGGCAAGTTGCTCTTAAATGAAAAACACATTTTTTAGGTGAAGTCCTCGAAGGATGTTTCACCGAAAAGTCTAGTTCGAGAAATTTTTAACTTTGAACATTTTTTCTCTCGAAAACTAGACTTTTCAATAAAAAATCCCTTCAGGGTTAGCTTTAAAAAATGTGCTCTTTGATTGAAGAGCAACTTGCCGAGTCCCTTTAATAATCTAATTTTTATATCATTATTTTTATTATGCATAATGAAAATCTTTCTGTATAAAAAGTTGTGAGGATTATATAATGTTGGTAGTTTTTGGATTTTTCAGCTAATTTCAGAGATTGGAAATTATCAGGGACTTCAAATTTTAAAACTTGTTCGGTTGGTTTTAGAATTCAAGGCTAAATAAACAGCTTTGAATTCATGCGCGACATTGATGAATTTTTGTATTTTTTGGCTATTTTAAGAATTTTCGAACTTTAAAAATTGGGTTTTTTGGAATTTAGTTATTTTGATTTTAAGAATTTTTTTTGAATTTTTATGGTGAAATTTATTGAAAACTGACTCACCGAACAACATTCGCAAATCCCATATAATAAATCTTCGGCGCCACCCATCCACCATTCGGCAACTCTGTCAAAAACCCGGACGCTTCATGATTTCCTCCAATGAACAGTGTCAAATATGGAGCGGCCTGGATAAAAATTGCACAATTTCAACAACAAAAAAGAGCATGCTCACCAGTTCTCCACTATAGTACTTGTAAAATGTCATGAGATGTCGATGTTTTTCGTTGACATGCATATGATGGAGATCGCCATAGTTTCGGACGGATTGGAAATCGCCGCAACATATGAGAAGGTCGATTTTTGAGCTGGATTGTTGCTCTAGAATTTGAATCACCTGCAAGAATATTTTTTGAGAAACATATCTTGAGCGTCTGAAACTTTTCAGCCAGAATTTCTGTTTCCATTTGACCGAAAATAAGCTTTTTGAAACTTGAGTTTGATTGAAATTGAACTTGAAACGTATTTCTAGCGATGAAAAACGAGAAATTCATTTTTCAGTTCGTTTTAGAGGAAGGATTGTTTGAAAAGTGTTAATTTTCAATGTTTCGTTTTTTTTGAAATTATTTCTGTCATTTTTACAACTCAATACTTTAATTGCTTTAAAAAATGAGATATCTCAATCTCGAAACGTATTCTTTGAGGGTAAACTGAAAATTTTAGAATTTGACAATTTCTATGAGAATGTTGTTAAATCGATACTCTGTGCAATAATGTTTGTAATTGTGATACGGTTTTGTTCTTGAAACTAAAAAAAATTCTCATTTAAGTTTAAAATTTTTATAAATCAAAAGACGGGAACGTGCTCTCTACACTCAAGCTCGATTAAATTTGAGCATGAAACGTATTTATAACTTGAAAACTATAAAATTCAGAGTCAAACTTTTATTGATAGACAAAGTTGAAGAATTGATATTTGAAAATTGAAATCAAAGATTTTCAATGTTCTCGTTTTTTCTCAATTTTTGATGACATACTTTCAATCAATATCTTATTTGCTTCAAAAAATTAGAAATCCCGATCTCGGAACGTATTCTTTGTGGGTGAAATTAATATTTCAGAATTTTCTGTGAGAATATTGATGAATCGATAAGTTCCTTAATTTTTGCATTTGTAATAGGTCTTGTTCTTCAAATTTTAAAACTTTTCTTTGAGTTTGAAATTTTTAAATACGGAACCCAAGACTAAAAGATGCTCTTAACACTGAATCTTGATAAAACCTTAATTAGAAACTTTCCTGGTGGTGAAAGCGAGAAATTCAATGTTCAATTCATTTTATAGGAAAAATTGAACGATTGGTGTTGGGAATGTATTGATTTTTAATTTCTTGATCTTTCAAATTTATGAAAAGTGTTATCGCAAAAATAATATTTCATCGGTTGTAAAAAATGAGAAATCCCGATCTCGAAACGTATTTTTGGCGGATAAACTGAAATTTTTGGAGTTCGACTTTTTTAATGAGAATATTTTTAAATCGATACTTGGTACACTAATGTTTGTAATTGTGATACCGTTTTGATCTTGAAATTTAAAAAAAAAAAAAAAAAAATTGCGAAAATTTTGTTCATTTTTGAACATAAAATATATATTTTTAGATGCAGACTTGAGAAAATATGAATTCCAGGCGTACATATTGGAAATTTTTTTTTTAATTTTTTTATTCGTCTCTATTTTTCACATTCAAACTTTTCACCTCATAAATCTTCTCCAATTCTCCATGAGAACATCCGGCTACTGCAATTCTACAAACATTGCCGTTTTCAGCAACAACTTCTGAAACTGCCACATTCTCCTCCTCCATTCTAAATCTCTCTGAAACTGAAGTATATTTCTCATATTTGAATAAATAAATTGAAGCGGTTGAAAACCGTGAAAACTTTTGTTATGGTTTATAAATTAGATGTTTATTTAACAAAATTCGAAAAATAAGTAATTTACATGGGCGGTGCGGGAGTTGGTCCAAGTTGACTTGCGACGGTTCCAGTGGAGCAATATCTGAAAATAATTCGTATTTGAAAAACGAGATTTGAAGTGAAATGTCTCACTTTCTCCAGTAATCCACCTTTTCCATACATACAAGTGGCATTAATTGATCAGAAAAATCGCGGATTTGTTTAGCAGCCATCGTATATTCTGCGGATTCCGGTAGAGCGCAACTGATCTCAACTAAAACTGACTCGCTGACCGGTTTAATTGAATTGTTATCATATTGACCAGGCTAAAAATGAAGCGTTTACCTTCGGAAAATTTCAGAGTTCAAAATAAAAACTCACCCTCTCTGTCCGTGATAGCAAATTGGTGACGATTTTTATATTACCCTTCGTCCACAGTTTTCCTTTGGCCATATATTCGTAGTCCATACGAAGTCCCAATGTTTTGGCGAACATCATACAATCTTGTGTATGGACCACTGAGTTGATCACTTTTCGAACAATTACAGGGCATTTTGCATCGGGTTCGGGAACTGGAAATTTAACAAATAGGCAAAATAAAAGGAAAAATCGATGAAAACGGAGATTTGTTACCAAACTCCATCAATTTTCTTTCAAAACGATTAGATAATTTTTTAGGAACATTCTTTTTTTCAAATTTTACAATTTAGTAAACAAAATCTTACCTCCAATATATCTAAAAAGCCATTGATTATGAGATGCTGGATCAGGTTTAAACCGCCGCCGAATTTTGATCGAAACATCCGGACTCATATTCATACCAGTTCTCAAACTGAACGACATTTCATGCTCGTGAAAATCATCACTTCCTGGATCGCACAATCCGGCTAAACGTTTTTCCAAATCAGAAACATACTTTCCATGAATTGTTCCATAGAGAATACACTCCTGGATTTGGTAAGACGTCGAATCGGTCGACAATCTGTTTCTCATCTCATTTTCATCATCTATATCCATCATTGTTTCCATCCTAGCTGAAAAACAGAGTTTTAGTTGAGTTTTGCATAGAAAAAAAAGAAAACAAAAATATGTTTTCAAAGACCGCGGCAGCACACATCACTGGCGCGTTTCGCGTGCAACCTTGGTGTGTTTTCTGCAACCCAGTCTTCTTCTCTAATTACCTTAAAATAATTTGTTTCTTGTAACTTAAAATTTTTATCGAATTCAGCATAAAAAGATGAACAAAATGATATATCATACTCAATTATTCTTTCAACAATGTATGTCATTCAAAACTTCAATAACTATCAACAAGTACAGTAACCTACAGTACTTCTATGTTTTTTTTTCTATATAGATAAGAAGAAAGCTTCAGCGATACTAAACAAGCAAAATATCACAGATCAAAAATAGATCTACACTCATTTTGATAACAAAGAAACATGTGTTGACCACATTTTGATCTATGATTTATGGGCGGGATCTACAGTACCCAAACCATTACCCATATAAAAGAGATTATCAAAAGGTCCCTATTCTTCATATCACGAAAAAATGTGTATTCTCTGCTCCAAAGTTGCTCAAACTGTCGTTCGTCGATTTTCTACCGCCGCCGCCCGGGTTGAAACTGCTTCTACCGCTGAATATTCATCGTCGCCTGCTCCTTTAAGTCTTCTCACCGAAAATGAGACATTTTTCGTTGACACAGGTAAGAATTCCGAGTACTGTAGAAGTACTGTAATCTTGTTTTTGTAGTCCGCAAATTCTCGTCGAATGTTGTACGACCTTTGGTGCGCGAAATGGACAAGAACTCCAAGATGAGCAAGGTTGTTATTGATGGATGTTTTGAGAATGGGGTAAGTTATGGGATTTTTTTATATCATAAACTTTCAAAATCACTACATCTAAAAACAATTTCAAGTGAATTTTTGATTTTTTTTGTCAATCTTTGAAAACCAATAAACTCCCCTTCGGCACAGAAATTTAAAAATTAATAGGATTTTTGACGAATCCCCGAGGTCTGTTCTCATGGGTTCAATTACAGAAAACTGATTTTCAACAATTCTTCAAGTATAATCTAAAAAAAATAAAACTACAGTAAGGTATGGACTGGATATTAGTTCCAGTTTTATTAACAGGCGTACTGTGAAAACTTATCTATGACTACAGTAATCTAGTATTCTTCATGAGTATCAATCAGATGTGAATAGAGTACTGTAGGTTCCATTTTCAGTCTCGAAAGTTCGAAAAAAATTTCATATGAAAGTAAATTGATTGGGGGTTTGTTTCATGTAACAAAAACTTTCTATTAGTCAAAATAAAATCGGTAAGACGCGCTCTGTTGATAATGTCGCATTATTTTGATCTGAACAGGATTTTTGATTGATTCTGATATCAGAATCAAATTCTACGGGTCGAATAACCCAAATTTAACACCATTTTTAAAATTAGGGTCCCAAAAACCATAATCTATCCTTTTTGTAACCAAAAAATCAATAGTTGGTATCCAGCTTACTATAGTCCTATTCATCCAAAGAAAATCTCATATTTTTTCCTGAAAAATTCTCTTTCAAAAAATTGCAATAGATCATTCGCGCTTAAATGATAATCACAGTTTCAAAAAATCTATTAGCCAGAATTCAATCAATAACACGCGCTCTATTGATAATCGAGATTTTTCTAACAAACATAAATTCATTGAGTTCCAAAAAGAGATTCCAAAATTGGCTTCTACTAGTTCGATTACCTCAGACAACTTGTTTATTAGCCGCTTCAGAAGCTCATTTATATATTTTGAGGAAACGCTGGATTTAATTTTTCTTTTAATACAGTTCTTATCTTCATTTATTACTCATACAAAGTTCAGATAATAGGAAAACAAAGTTTAGAAGCCTTTACTATGTATTTCCAGTTAATGGGTGTCCATGTCCCGGAAGCCTACGGCGGTTCCGGCTCCTCATTCTTCGACGCCGTTCTCATCATCGAAGAACTCGCCAAAATTGATCCATCCGTTTCGGCGATGGTCGCCATTCACAACACCCTCCCAGTATCCATGATTCTGGATCATGGAACTGAAGAGCAAAAACTACAGTACTTGCCGAGACTTTGTAGTGATACGGTAGGTTTGGTAGATCTTGAAACGAAATAAAAAATTTCCTTACAACGGGGCAGAAAAAATGAACCTGGCCCTATTTTTTTTTCGACATTTCCTGGATCGAACCCGGAAATCACCTTTTTCAGAGATAGGCGTCTTCTTATAACAGTTAGTAGTTAAATTTCAACCAGTAACACGTGCTCTATTGATAATGACATATAATTTCGATCTGAAAGGAATTTTTGGCTCATTTTGATATCAGAATCGAGTTCCACAGGTCCAATAGATAAAATTATCACCATTTCAAACATTCTGGTAATTTTTCTTGTTTGAAAACAAATCTACAGTAACCTAATGGAAGCGAAAAAACAAGTACCATTTTTCGAAATCGCTCAGACCCCAAAAATTTCCCGCATTTTTGTCGTGTTTGCACATAAAACACACAACTTGACGTAAATCTTCACAAACCGTAGTTAAATCACATTTTTTGTTTTCTCAATAGAGCAAACATGCTTGTTTGTTCGATTTTGAATTTTTTAAAGGAGAAAATGGGTTTTCCAATTGGCTAGAACCTTTAATTTCTTTTTAAAGATTTTTAATTTCTGAAATTCGTAAAATTTACCTAAAAATAGAACTAGGTCCATTTCAGGAGTATTTTTTGTCATTTTTTAATTCCGTTTTGGTCTAATTCAGGCCGACTTGAAAAACTAGGAACAGTTCCGTTTTTTTTTGATCCGATACGTTTCAGGAAATTTTAAGGACACCTATACAAATTATTTTTTTTTTATTGTAACAAATTTTTGTTCATTTTCTCATTAGTTTTTCGAAAAACTTTGTGATTTCCCGATGAAAAAAAAAACAAATCTCATTTTTTTCAAAATCGCTCAGACGCCGTTAATTTCTCGAATTTTTGTCGTGTTTGCACACAAAACACACAACTTGCCGGAAATGTTCACAAATCGTAGTCCAAAAAATTTTGTTTTTCCAATAGAGCAAACATGCTTGATTGTTTGGTTTTCAATTTTTTAGTGGGGAACATGGTTTTTCCAATTGGCTAGTTTTCATTTAAAAAATTTTTTAATTTCTGAAAATCTTAAAATTTACCCAAAAAAAAGAACTAGCTCCGTTTCTGGAGTATTTTTTGTTCGTTTCAGAGAAATTTTTGAGTGAAAAATCGTGGATCACAAATTCGTCGGAAGCTGGAATTTTTGTGCCTAAATTTCAATACTTGACATGTAAAGTACTCCATTTTATGCATCTGACAATATAAAAACGCCCAATTTTGATCATCTGATCTAAAATTTACATTATTTTCACAACTTGACCTGAAAATTACCCAAATTTCCCTTCCACACCTGTAACATGTTTCATTTCAGCCATGTGACTTTGAAAAACCCCAGAATTTTGAATGCCTGACGTAAAATTCACCATATTTTCACTACCCAATCTGAAAAAATTCATTAATTTCAATATCTGACCTGAATTATATTATATTCTCACTCCCTGGCCTAAAACTTACCTGAATTTCAGCCGATTTGCTCAAAAATCTTATTCACCCTAGCCGATCTGAAAAATGCACATATTTCTCCACCGAGCTTCAAAAAATACCCATTATCCCACTTTTTAAAGATTTTTAATTTCTGAAAATCTTAAAATTTACCCAAAAAAAAAAGAACTAGCTCCGTTTCTGGAGTATTTTTTGTTCGTTTCAGAGAAATTTTTGAGTCATCAGATCCGATTCAGAAAGTCTCTTTCAAGAATCGAAAAATTCTTTGAATACCTACAAGGTTCTCTTATTTTCAGCTGGGATCATTCGCAATTTCCGAAGCTGGTGCTGGCTCCGACGCGTTTTCGCTCAAAACCACCGCTATTAAAGATGGTGACCATTTTATTATCAACGGTTCCAAATCGTGGATCACAAATTCGTCGGAAGCTGGAATTTTTGTGGTTTTCGCCAATGTTGACCATTCCAAGGGTTATAAAGGAATCACCTGTTTCATCGTGGAACGTGAAATTGAGGGGGTTAGTGTAGCCAAGGAGGAAGACAAATTGGGAATTCGAGCTAGCTCAACATGTCAGGTGCATTTCGACAATGTTCGAGTGCACAAATCTGCAATTTTGGGAGAGTATGGTAAAGGTGAGGCACAGTTTTGTGGGCGGAGCTTTTCAATTTTCATTTTTCTAGGCTATAAATATGCTATTGAGTGCTTGAACACGGGTAGAATTGCGATTGGAGCGCAGATGATTGGTTTGGCGCAAGGATGTTTTGAGCAAACAGTGCCTTATTTGCAACAAAGAACGCAGTTTGGCTCGCGGTTGATTGATTTCCAAGGCTTGCAACATCAAATCGGTCAAGTTGGCACGGAAATTGAGGCGGCCCGTTTGCTCGTCTACAATGCTGCTAGATTAAAGGAACATGGTAGCAAGTATATTAAGGAGGCGGCGATGGCCAAGTTATTCGCGTCACAAGTGGCTACTTCATCGTCAGCCCAGTGTGTCAAATGGTTGGGCGGTGTTGGATTCACCAAAGAATTTCCAGCCGAGAAGTTTTATCGCGACGCGATGATTGGGGAGATTTACGAGGGAACTTCGAATATTCAATTGAACACGATCGCTAAAATTATTGACTCTGAACTCAGCTAATTTCAACTGCTTTATTTTAAATTTTTCTGTAAATAAATGTTGTTTTTCAAGAAACCGTCTAAAATATTATTAAAAACGCGACAAGACCAACACAATTTCAGCTATGCGCCTTTATACGGTATCTTTCAAAAAAAAAAAAATTTCTTTTTTTTCTCAAAAAAACGTTTTCCACGTTTATTCTTCCAAAAAACCGATCCCTAGTCGCATTTCTTCCTTACAATTGGTATTTACACAAAATACACTTTCTTTCTCTGCACTCTCCGTTTTCTCCCCCACTCTTTTCCCTCCTTTTTTCCTCCTTTTCGTTATTTTTTTTCGAACAGACTGATCTTATCACTGCCAAAACATCATTGTCCTATGATCATAGGACAATGTTCAGTAGTCCCTATAAAAAGACCACCTATATGATTGTTAACGTCATTTCGCACTTTTTTCTTTGTTCTTCATGGTTGGGGCAGATTCAAAGGCACGCGTAGTTTTGATTTTTAGGATATCTCAAAGCGATTTTTGATAAGGATAACAAAATAGTGAAAAATGAAGGTAGTTTTTCTATTGCTTATTATCTTATCTTACCTATATACTAATTGGAAAGTAACACGTCTTTTACCAAAATTTAGAGTAGATTCATCATCAAAAACAAAGCAACCTAGAGACTTTTGAAATTGCACTGTATTTTTAGGGGAAATAATTTTTAAATCCGAAATTTTTTAACCCGGAAGAACATTTTAACAAAATTCAAAAAAACACCAGCCAAAGTCCCCGGATAAAAATAAGTTTTAAATAAACAATTTTTTTCTACTTCCTAATCTAAAAAAATGTTATAATTTCTCTGCTTCAACTGAAAAATGCTTGATTTTCCCTGCGTGACCTGGAAAATGCCTAAATTTTAATACTTGACATGTAAAGTACTCCATTTTATCCATCTGACAATATAAAAACGCCCAATTTTGATCATCTGATCTAAAATTTACATTATTTTCACTACTTGACCTGAAAATTACCCAAATTTCCCTTCCACACCTGTAACATGTTTCATTTCAGCCATGTGACTTTGAAAAACCCCAGAATTTTGAATGCCTGACGTAAAATTCACCATATTTTCACTACCCAATCTGAAAAAATTCATTAATTTCAATATCTGACCTGAATTATATTATATTCTCACTCCCTGGCCTAAAACTTACCTGAATTTCAGCCGATTTGCTCAAAAATCTTATTCACCCTAGCCGATCTGAAAAATGCACATATTTCTCCACCGAGCTTCAAAAAATACCCATTATCCCACTTTCACCTTTAAAAATCCTGAGTTTCTCTATCAGACCTTAAAAATGCTTGATGTTTTCCCCACTACAACAATTATCCTATTTTGATTACAGCGCTACAATTACCCGTCCCTTATCAATGTTCTCCTTATCTCCCAACTCGCAACATTTCCGTGCTGTTTTGTGTCATAAAACCGCTTCTCTTTTTTTTCTTCTACGTTCCAGATCTTTAAGTTTCACAGAACAAAAAAAACCCCTGTCATTTTTCAGAATGCAATCTCTCAGCCGCCGATCATCTATTCTCGCCCGGTCAGCCGTTCAATTGGCGGCGCGCCAATTCTCGGCTAAACCAAGAGCCGCCGCTGCCACAGCTCCACCGCCAATCAACCAACTCTCCGAAGAGGAGAACTCGATCGTCGATACTGGTAGGAGTTTTTTTTTTTTTAGCTCTGGAGGTTAATCTGAAATTTTGTAGTTCGGCGGTTCGCTGTGAATGTGATCAAACCGTTGGTTCGTGAAATGGACGACAAATCGCAAATGCATCAATCGGTTATTACTGGAACTTTTGAGAATGGGGTGAGATTTTGTCTAAAGTTCGAAAAATAAAAATGTACATTATGATAATTGGTCTAAACTGACCTAAAACAGTTTCTCAATAGATGCAAAGCTAATTTCACTAAAACGCAGACCAATTTTAGAAAAATGCCGAACAGTTTTACAGACCAGTTTTACAAAAGGTGCAGACAAGATCATCATATTTTGAAAGTAGTTATTCCAGCTAAACTGAACCCAATCATTATGTAATAGCTCAAACAACTCCTCAAAAAATTTTCTTTAAAAAATCTATGAATTATTGAAAAATCAATGACGAAGATATAGATTATGATAATTGTTAGTCTGAATTGACCTGAAAAATTCTCTGGAAACTGGATATTCATAAATTTTCAGCAAAAGTCATAATTTAACTTATCTTCAAACCAAAACCTTAATTTTTCCAGTTGATGGGTGTTGAAATCGCCGAGAAGTACGGTGGCACCGGTTCATCATTCTTCGACGCCGTTTTGGTCATCGAAGAGCTCGCGAAAATCGATCCAAGTGTCAGTGTTTTCGTCGACGTCCAAAACACCCTCGTCGCCCCGCTCATCATCCAACTCGGTACCGAAGAGCAAAAGCAAAAATACCTTCCCGCCATCGTCACCAACTCGATCGGCTCGTTCGCCCTCTCCGAAGCTGGAAGTGGATCGGACGCTTTTGCGCTGAAAACTGTCGCCAAGAAAGATGGCGATGATTTTGTGATTTCCGGCTCGAAGATGTGGATCACCAACGCCGGACACGCTCAATTCTTCCTCGTTTTCGCCAATGCTGATCCAGCCAAAGGATACAAGGGAATCACTTGCTTCTTGGTGGATCGTACTCAAGAAGGAGTCACCGTCGGAAAGAAGGAAGACAAGTTGGGAATTCGCGCGTCGAGCACATGCTCCATTCATTTTGACAATGTGCGAGTGCATAAATCGGCGATTTTGGGAGAGTATGGAAAAGGTAAACTTTTTTAAAATGATAATTACAGAATTATTAGCTCAATTGGATATCTGAAAATCGAGAAAACCTCAGAGTGGATATTTTTGAGCTACAAGAAACGTAACTTTCGAAAGAACATTCGTGCTCGAAAAGAATGAAACATACCTGTTTTTAACTGAAACTGGCTCGATTTAGGTTCCTAGAATATTCAAAAAAGTATTTGGCCTCACCTTTTCCCTGAAAAAATCTTAATTTTTGAGAAAAATGGTGAAATTGTGCTTCAGAACCGTAAATTTTATTCACAAGTATATCTATCAATAAGTATGTTTTCCTAGTTATACATAATTAAAACGAGTCATCTGAACTCTCTTCAGACAAATTTAGCTCGGTCGGTTTAGTTGCCGGTTTTTTGGCATTCCGACCTTTCGCTGGTTTCCTGGTGCGTTTCACTGGCTTCTTCTTCTTCTTCGGTGTTATTTGTTTTTCCACAATAATCTCACCATCGTCCTTGTCTTCTACGGTACCTGAAATCATGTTTTTTAGTAATAATAACCAAGAAGGGTGATATTTCTAACCTGTAGATCTCTTCAAAATTCTGGCCAATGCCTCGGTGACCTTCTTCGACCATGTCAACGCGGTTTTTTCATGAGGTTGCGCGAAAAATCGATCAAGTCTCATTTGCGAAACTCCACCCGCTGCCAAAAATCCGTTCCATCTCTCAAATGCCTCAATGGAATTTTTCTCCTCATGATTCTGATTCCGGTTCAACTCATCGCCGCCCCATTGGAATCGTTGTTGCATGATATTTCGGATCAGTTCAATGTTCATTTTTCGCCATCGGAATTTTTCAGACGACGAATCGACGTTGGGATGAAGGTATGCGTTGACGGCTTCGCCATTTTCGCAAATTGTCGTAATTTTTTGGAGTTCATTGGCTTCAGTGACATGACGACGAAGAGTTAGAGCTTGGCGTGATTTGGATGGTGTTTGGGTTGGTGGAAGCGTGAAAAGTTGGTGAATTTTGGCCAAGAGACGAAGGATCTGTAAAAATAACTTATGGTCGAATTTTCATAACAAAATTTGGGTCCGAATTGCTGAATCAATGTTAAGATTTATAAATCTGACTCGGAATTTCATTTTTTGAACTTCTGGGTCATAAAAGCTTTACAGTAAAATTATCCACTCACCCTTCTCTCAACCTCTCCCAAATCTCCCAATTTATCCTTGCGATTCTCGACAAACTCGGCGACCAATTCCAACGCACCGATTGCACCAACTTTATTCAATCCACCCGAATAATCACCACCCGCCAAAATTCCGATTGCAATAAAATCTTCACGTTCAAGACAGAACGTGTGATGATTATTGCTACTACTGGAGTATCGTTGAACCCGCTTATTCTTCGCAAACATATGGCGATACACATTTTTCACGCCGAACGCCCAAACATCACTATCATCACTGATTACACCCTGGAAACTAGAATTGTATCATTATTTCTTCTCTGAAATTTTCCTACATCAACCAATCCGAGTCGTTCTAGTTCCACACATTGTGCTTCGGCTTCACCTGGAGCTTCAAGCCATGGAATACCGCAATTGGTTAGGAATTCCTGGAGATCTCGGTACATTTCGGGAGTTTTGTCGTCGTCTTCGTAGTCGATTTTAAGCCACTCATCGTCTAGCGAAATGTCCTTGGTTTTTTGTTGATCGCGATCGATTTTCTAAAAATTTGAGTTTGGCAAATAATTTTCAGCCAGATTTTAGATCCAAATTTTAAAAAATTAGAACTAGGAACTCTTAAAAATTAAAATTTTTATCCAAATTACAGGAAAATTCAAGAATTTCTTCGAAATATAGTGGTATTTTCAACTGATCAAGGCGAAATTTAAGTTTTAAAAATAGTTTTGAACAAAATTACCTCTGGATCCCATACTTCTTCGACATCTTTCTCACTATCCTTTGGAACCACCTTGACTTCTGAATCACTAACATCCACAAATTCATCATCCGAAGAGCTCGACTCATCTTTCTTATAGTGATTTCTCACCCTTTTTCTCGCAATCGCCTCCAACATTCCCGATTTACTCTGATAAATCGGTTCACCGGTAATAACTAGTTTCTCCTCATTTTCCTCTTCTAATGGTGTCTTCTCCCTGCGCAATTGTGCTCCACCGTATTCGACGTTGAAAAGTGCCAAGCTTAGGTCCATTTTGTCCTCTCCTCGATTATAAAGGCATTCAATATCGCGTGTGTTCTCCGGTTTGATGACTTGAATCTCATCGCTGTGTGAATATTTGAGAACGTGTTGGGTGCCGTCTGGTCCGAGAACGTTGATTTTGTCGTTTGAATGGAAGGCGTTGTTGGAGGTGGAGTTTTTGGCGATCGCGTCGATTTCGGCGTTGAGGCGACCGCGACGCAGAAGGCGTTGCATTTGAAAGCGACTGAAGTCTTGAGAATCTTCCGGAATCTATAATACATAAAATTCTGTTTTGAGAAGATATCTAGTAAATATGTATGATTCTTTTCTTTTCCTGCATTGAAAAATAATAATTTCGAAATGTTAAGTTCATATTTTGGAACGTATCATGGTCGGTGAAATTCTGAAAAATTTTACTAACAGCGATTTCTAGCATAATTTAAGCCGAAATCAAATTTTTTTATTGGTAGTTAAATTTTAAAAAAAAATCAGAATTCTGGATATTGTTAAAAATCTCTAGATTTGAAATTTCGAAAAAATTATGAATTCAAGAGTTTTCAACGTTTTCTGCAAGGTTCTAAAATTTTCTACCCACGTGAACAATCTGAATTGAATTTTTATAATTGAAAAATCATGATCCTATAATTTAATAAGTTATGAAATTGTGAAGAATATCGAAAAGTTATATCTAAAAATTTAAATTTGACATCTCAAGTCTTTAAAATTTCGAAAAATTTACGAATTCAAGAGTTTTCAACGTTTTCTGCAAGGTACTAAAATTTTCTACGCATGTCGAAATTTAATTTTATATAGTTGAAGAATCAAAATCCTGAATTCTAATCAAGTATAAAAATTCCAAGAATATCGAAAAGTACTATACTAAAGTTCAAATTTGAGATCTCAAGGTATTGAAATTTTTAGATGAATTTATAAATTCAAAAAATTTCAACGTTTTCTGCAAGGTTCTAAAATTTTCTATTCATGTGAAGAATCGAAATTGAATTTTTATAATTGAAAAATCATACATTTTAATAAGTTATGAAATTGTGAAGAATATCGAAAAGTTATATCTCAAAGTTTAAATTTCACTAGTCAATATTCAATATTTGAGATAAATTATGCATTTAAAAGTTTTCAACGTTTCCTGCAAGGTACTAAGATTTTCTACGCATGTAAAGAACCTGAATTGAATTTTGTATAATTTGAAAAGCAGAATCCTGAATTTTATCACGTGTAAGAACATCCATTCTAAAACTCAAGTTGGGCATCTTTGAAATTTGGAGAAAAATTATAAATTCATGATTTTTCAATGTTTTCTGCAGCTTGGTACTAAAAAGAACTGACCATCGAAGGATGAAGCCGACTTTTACGCATGGTTTCCCTTCTTTCAACCAACGTATCAATTGTCTGTCGACGTGTCGCATTTTCGGGAATCTTCAAATCCTCTACAATCTTGTCGTAGAAACATTTCTCATCCTTCTCATTCACTGGCCCGTCTCCTTCTTCATCATCACTTCCACTTGAACTTTGCACATAAATTTGATCGAAATTCTCCTCATGGGGTGGTACATAGTTACTAGTGGATGGCATATCTTTGTAGACATCATTGAGAACAACGCGTTTTGTCGGGCTTATCACGTGTTGAACTGTTTTCGCAAGTTGTTCGTCGGTTAATTGGCCACTGGCGATTTGTTTGAGGTGATTCAGCTTCTTCGGGTTTGTCAAAATGTCATCGTCTTGAAGTTTTTTGGCGCGACGCGTATCGAGAACCTGTTTCTTGAGCGCTGGCACATTTGGCCCGTCGAACACGAAAACTGGGCGAATTTTGTAGAATAGCAATTTACATAGACGATTGATTAGGAGTCGCAAATGGGGATAGGGTTGATCCGCAGGATAGGCCAATTGGGCCTGGTAGATCCAAATACTGACGTCGACGGCGAGTTTTTTACCCTCGAGACATTCTAGGGGAATTTCTGTACATGTTGGTTCGACGATTTTCCATAGACCGGTAATTCCCATGATTTGATCTGGAAAATCAGCATTTTTGATAAAGAGCTGGTTGAAAATCAGAACAAAGGGAAAGTTCAGAGCAAACAATGTTAAAGATTTTTAAGATAAAAAAGTATTACAGTTGATATTTCTGAAAATCAAGCTGAAAATAGTGAACTAGGATAATTTATGTTTCACCAAATTGTGATAAGTTGATGATACATTTGTAAACAATTTGGTCTTCATAATCATATATTCTTTAAAGGTGGGATCATAGGACGCGGCAAGTTAAAAGAAAGAGCACATTTTTTAGATATTCATATTTCTGAAAATCGACTTCAAGTTCTGGAAATACTTAAAATACTGAACCAGAAGGTTTCACAGGATTGTAATAAATTAACGATAGAGTTTCCATGTATTAAATTCTCCACATCGTGTATTATTTTCTATTAATACTTCCAAACTTATGCGATAATCGTATATGCTTTAAAGATAGGGTACTGGGAGTGGCAAGTTGCTCAAGAGCACATTTTTAAGGTATAACTCGAAGGATTTTTTACCGAAATGTCTAGTTTCAGAGAAAACAAATTTCAAAGTTAAACATTTGGAAACTCTCAACGTATTGTCGGGACGAAAAAATTAGAGCCTTGGAAGAGAACCAATATGGCCTAGAAAATGGCGACAGTACACGTTCCCTCTCAAAAAGATCAAAAAAAGTTTTGAGTCTGAAAAAATTGTTTTGTTTCTGAAACTTGTCGAATTTTCACAAAAAAAAACACGGGATTGTTTTCTCAGAGTAATTGAACATTTTCTTATTTTTAAATTCGTGTCAAATTAAAAAGTTCAACTGGAAATTACAATTTTATTTTGTTATTAGACTCGGCAACTTTTTTGATCTATCGTGAAGTGTGCTGTTGCCGTTTTCTAGGCCATATTGGTTCTCTTCAAAGTTTCTATTTTTTCCGTCCCGACAATATACGTGGAAAGTGGTCTAAATATCTTTTTTGAACAATTTTTCTCGGAAACAAGAATTTTCGGTTAAAAATCCTTCAAGAGATACACCTTTAAAAATGTGCTCTTTTTTGAGAAAACATTGCCAACTCCTCTGACCTCATCTTTAAGAAATGTATAATCGATGACAGAAGTTTTTTTTCAAGTATATTTTCTCTCAAAATAAAACTCTTCACTTTCTTCTAGGTTACAAATATGCGATTGAATGCTTGAACGCCGGAAGAATCGGAATTGGCGCTCAAATGATTGGATTGGCTCAAGGATGTTTCGATCAAACCATCCCGTATTTGCAACAAAGAGAACAGTTCGGGTCGAGACTTATCGATTTCCAGGTGAATTGATTTTTTTCAATCTTGCCTGATTTATTTAACTAAAATTGTTAACAGGGTATGCAACATCAAATCGCTCAAGTCGGTGTTGAAATTGAGGCGGCGCGATTGTTGGTCTACAATGCCGCTAGAATGAAGGAGAATGGTATCAATTTTGTGAAAGAGGCGGCGATGGCAAAGTTGTATGCATCGCAGGTGAGAATTTGTTTTTAAAGCTTACAAGGATCCTCGTGAGGTCGTTAACGGACTTTGGAGGAGACCTATGTCATCTGACACTGTTTTTGATGCTGATCAACATCCTGTATCTGACCTTTGTTGAGCTCCGCACGAAAAGCTGAAAATTGAGCTCAAAGTTTGCTCTGAAAACTTGAAATATCTCCTTGAATTTGTGTTTTCAGTCGAACAAGAGCACTAACGGGTTATTCCAAATAAAACGAACGCTTGAAAAATTCATTATCTCAATGAAAACGTAAAACATTTCCCTCAAGCATAAAAAACTGTATCAGATGACATAGATCGTTTTCAAAAGTCCGTTAACACGCTCATAATGTTTCCTTGTTAGTTGCAAAAAATCCTAGAAAATTAGAAAAACAAAGAAAATTAAATTGAATGCTGAGAAAAAAAGATAAAGATTTGGTAGTTAAAAGTTGAAATTAAAGTTATTTTTTTGAAAATAAAACAAGAATTCTGAAAAATCCTCAAATTTCTAGGTTGCTACTTCAACCACTTCGAAATGTGTCGAATGGCTCGGTGGCGTTGGGTTCACTAAAGAATTCCCGGTCGAGAAGTTCTATCGTGACGCCAAAATTGGAACAATTTATGAGGGAACTTCGAATATTCAATTGAACACTATCGCCAAATTGATTGATAATGAGTATAAGAATCGAAATGTTTAAAGAAGAGATTTACGATTTTTAATTTTCCGTGTAATTTTTAGCTACGGTTTTATTTACTTGAATGAATTTTTACAGTTTAAAATCTTAAAAAGGTTCTAATTTGTTAAATTGAGTTCTAGTTACTGTTACTAGAGTGGGTTATTTCAAAAACAGACTTGAAAACAGAAAAAAACGGAAAGAAACAAAAAAATAGCTGGTTTCCGAGAGAAGTACACAGATGTCGGTTCCTAGGCCAACAAGAGTTCGGCCAATTTTTTAAATGAAAAAATGTCGGATTTCGACTGAAAATAAGAGTTCAGGTGAGTGATTTTAAGTATCAGGGGTGAGTTAAAAAATTTGCATATTCTTAAAACCCAGATTCACAAAATCTTGGTTTGTAGCTATTTTTTGCCAGGAAAATAGTTTCAAACCGAATGGGAAAGAATTTCAGTGAAAAAAGAAAAATTTTATTTTTTTTTAGCTAAAAATTTAAAAATTACTTTTATGCGTTTTTATAGTTCAACTTTAATCAACTGTAAATTTTCAGCGAGTTCCTACACGAGTTTGAAATTTCATTTTTTGACAATTTTTCTCAAAAACATATTTATTCTTGGCTGAAACTCATATGTTTGCTATAAATGAACTGATTCAGAAGTTAAGGTTAAATTTTAAAAATTGGGGAACCAAAAAGCGCCTGTGCTCTATTAAAAATCCGGAAATCAACTTGAAATCATGGCTATGAACTCTTCTGAAAATGTATCATAGCTTGAATTCTAAAAATCGAATCCGAAGTTTGAAAATTCGGTTAAAATAATAATTCAAATCAAAGCCTGAATCTGAAAATCCTACAAAATTCACCTAATACTTGCTCAAATTCATGATCCCGTCAAATCTCGTTTTTTTCAGATCACCCGCTGACACAAAGAACAAGTTCCAACAGATGGTGAGTTTTTTTCATCAAAAAAATTGTCAAAAAAAAAAAAATTTCTAAAATCCTCTCTCTCGGCATTATTTTCATTCACAATCATAACCCCGAAACGACGCAAGCTTTCTCTGCGTCTCTCATCGACTTTATCTCTCATTTTGATCCTTTCCCGACAATAGAAGAGGATGATGGTGAAGAGAAGAAGGCGCTTTCCTTTTGCCCTCGATCCTCACAGTTTCACTTCTTCATCTCATTTTGTTCGAAACCACTTTTTTTTATTTCTCGCCGTGGTTTTCATGTTGCGATTTTTTATTTGAGAAGGTTTTGGCGCCAGAAATCGTGTTTTAAATTTGAAATTTTCTCTGTTCAAGATTTTCGAACTCAGATTTTAAAAGTTTCTTCCGATAAAAGTTAGTTTTGATTTTCTATACGTGCTCCGTTTGTTGTTGAGAAGTTAAAGACACCTGGCCAATTGGAAATATGTTTTTCTTCACTTAAAATTTCAAAATGAAACAAACAAGCTTGTTTGCTCCGTTGATAAAAAACAGTTCGTTTTTACTACGGTTTTCTGCACATTTACGTCAAGTTGTGTGTTTGCACACAATTTACGGCGTCTGAGCGATTTTGAAAAACGTATATTCATTTTTTTTTCCTCGGTACATCACAAAATTCGTGAAAACGTGTTTCACACATTGAAAACTCATGAACAAAAATTTTGTAATAACTAAAAAATGATTTCCAACTGTCTAGGTGTCTTTAATATTTAAATCCTGAATCGGAAATCTCCGAATAGTTCCTAAAAATCGTTTGAGATTCTGTGTGAAAATCTTGAAGTTTAAAATATGTTTCAAAGTTTTCATAATATTCGAGAATTTTTTGTGATGCGATTCGTCTTCTTGAGTGTCCAGACAGAAATTATCAGTTTGATTCTAAAACTTGGAGAGAAACTGAAAACAATATTTTTGTAGTTTTAGCATCCAGATCAAAATGCGTAAAATAGAATTTAAAAACTTTAAAAAACTGTTCTGAAAGGCTTTGATCCAAAATTTTACAAGTTCAGATAAAAGAACCAACCAGAGAACTAAAATTCGAAGCATATTAATAATGAATTGAAAATATCGAAAAGTTCTGAAACTCCATTTTATCTTCTTAGGGATAATTACGATTTCAATATTCAAAAAAAATGGCAACAAAATTAAGTGTGGTTTATGGTAAAGTTAAAAGTACGTTTCAAAAGCTCCATAAGAATTGAGATATTTTTGTAATTCAGTTGATCTTCCTTTCTTGTCCAGACCGAAATTATTAGTTCAATTCTGAAACTTGGAGAGAAACTGGAAACAACATTTCAACTTGTGTAGTTTTTAAATCCATTTGTAAATACGTTTCAAAATTTTCATATACCTATTTTGACATGTTTAAGATTTTCAATGGCTCGTCATATCAACGTGAAATAGCATATTTAAGCTTCCTGAATTCAGAAAATGAAGAAGTTTTGAATTTTATTGAAATTCAAGGGCTATTTTCTAATTTTTCTCCGAAAATGTAGAATTTTTCATTTAGATTTGAGAATCTGTAGTCTAAATTATTTAGAATTCAGCCAAACTAAGAGTTGTGATTTGTTTACCGCGAAAAAATTGTCATTTTTTTTCCTGATATTTAGATGATCCATTTATTTTTCAAAATACGTTTCACGGGTTCCTTAATCTTTTTAGAAATTAAATTCTGTAATTGTTCTTCAGGGTTTTGTCGAATTCAAAAAAATGAACCTAGAGAATCTGAAACATGTGAACAACATTCCTGAATTTTGTGTTTGAAGTTTGAAAAGAAAACATCTAGTTCGAAAACGTGTCAAATTTTCAATAATTCTTCAGATTAGTTTGAAATTCAGTTATTGTTTCAAATTTTTTCTTTGATACATATTCAAGTTTCATGAATTCAGAATATAAAGATATTCTGACTTAGTTTGTAATTCAAGATTTAATTTTTCATATTTTGAAAATCGCATCAAAAAAGTTTAAAATAATTTTCAAAGTTCCACTTTTCCGAAATATTTTATTTTTGAAACCAAGAGTTCCAGAAAACTCTAAAAACTTCAAAGATAAAACCCCGGACCCGAATTTCGGGTGCCAAAGGTTACCATATGAACTATATTTTATGGTTTTAATTGGAATTTTGCCACAAAAGTTCGACTTTTAAATTCAAAAACAAAAAAAATATTGTGAGAAATACGCCTCTAAATTAATCTTTTATAATTTTCGGTATTATTTTTCAAATTCAGTCAGAAAAGAAATTAGATTCAACTTTTGATACTTGAGAGCATCAAAAACATATTTCTAGAACAAAATTCTTCAGAAACTCAGAAATTTTCAGGCAACCAAAGCAAAGCGAGTACTTTGCTTCAACCCAGTTCGAAATAGGTTTCGAAACTTCCATAGTATCTGTGATTATTTTTTTTTTAATTCACTTCATCATATAAATGAATTTCAGACAAAAACAAATATTTAAAATTTTACAAAGTTTCTGACTTGTGAGTTCTATGAGAACTTCGAAGATAAAAGTTAGAACTAAATATTTGATGAAATTCGGGTGTTTGAACATCTAGTTCAAAATACGTTTTAAAATTTGCATTAAGTTTGAAGATTTATTTTTTTGAAATTCAATTCGGAACCGAATCTGTGAGTTTATTAAGATTCAAAATTTACAGGCTTGGAAGCAGTTATAGCATATCAAAACTCACAGAATTCATAAACATTTCTGAAAAATAATGCTTTTTCACCACCGATTCAAAATTTCCATGATTTGATATTTATTTCATAAATTCAGTTGAAATTCAAAAATTTCAAAAACAATTCAAACTCTTCCGTAACTTAAAACTATTTCGTATAAAATTTTAAAAATTTTAGTGTCCAGTTCAAAATATGTTTCAAATTTTGCTTAAATTCATTTTGGGTCTTTTTTCTTATTCATATTAGTACATAAAAATTTTAAAACGCTAAAAAACTGAATTTTGAAACGATTTTTCCCTAATTTTCCACTGAAAAAATTACTGTCCAATAAATCAAAGCTACCAGTACTAGGCAATATCTATTTATTTACCCGGATTATATTATGAGGTATTCTATTCGCCCCCCGAACAAACTTGTTTTTTTTTTCGCTGTTCTCTCCCGCCAGTTAGTTAGTTAGCCTGCGCGACGCCGACGGCTAACATTCATTTTATGAGCCTTGAAAGAGGCGGACAAAAAACAACATAAATACATTCAAAAGCCGGATTGTGACACACCGCCCATTTATGTATGTATAATACAATTGTTTGTCAAATGATACCTTTTTTGTGTATTTTAGCGCGTTTTTTATGTCGTAGTGGCCGGATTTGGTGGATTTTTGTTTTGATTTGAGGGAAAAAACGATTTTAAACTCAAATTATTTCTTGAAAATTGAACTTTTCAACTAAAGACGAGAAACTTCGCTGAAAATGAGCATACTGCTTATTCTGACCAACGTTTCAGTGAATTTTGCTTTTTTCTACTGAAAATAAGTCTTAACATTTGTTTAATTTCTGTTTTGCACATCTAGTTCGAAGTACGTTTCGAAGTTTTCTTGAAAGTTTGAGAATTTTTCAGATTTCTAATCTCATCATTTAAGAACGGTGAGCTGTATAGAAGAAGAACTTTCAACAAAAGTTCAGCGAAAAATTAGGTTTATGCTGAAAATAAGACAATTTAACATATTTTTAACGAAAAATCAGAATTTTTCATGTGAAAAATGAGTTAATATCTGTGTAGTTCGTAACTATTTTGAAATATGCGTCAAAGTTTTCATAATATGGTTTGGCACAATTTGAGCGAGAATTCGAAATGTCTGTTCAATGTTTTTAGCTGAAATTGTGCTCTAAATACAGTTTTAAATATGCACCTCAATGATACAATTTATTTTTTGAGATTTAGTTGACCTGTTCTGTCAAATGATACCTTTTTTGTGTATTTTAGCGCGTTTTTTATGTCGTAGTGGCCGGATTTGGTGGATTTTTGTTTTGATTTGAGGGAAAAAACGATTTTAAACTCAATTTATTTCTTGAAAATTGAACTTTTCAACTAAAGACGAGAAACTTCGCTGAAAATGAGCATAATGCTTATTCTGACCAACGTTTCAGTGAATTTTGCTTTTTTCTACTGAAAATAAGTCTTAACATTTGTTTAATTTCTGTTTTGCACATCTAGTTCGAAGTACGTTTCGAAGTTTTCTTGAAAGTTTGAGAATTTTTCAGATTTCTAATCTCATCATTTAAGAACGGTGAGCTGTATAGAAGAAGAACTTTCAACAAAAGTTCAGCGAAAAATTAGGTTTATGCTGAAAATAAGACAATTTAACATATTTTTAACGAAAAATCAGAATTTTTCATGTGAAAAATGAGTTAATATCTGTGTAGTTCGTAACTATTTTGAAATATGCGTCAAAGTTTTCATAATATGGTTTGGCACAATTTGAGCGAAAATTCGAAATGTCTGTTCAATGTTTTTAGCTGAAATTGTGCTCTAAATACAGTTTTAAATATGCACCTCAATGATAAAATTTATTTTTTGAGATTTAGTTGACCTGTTCTGTCAAATTATACCTTTTTTGTGTATTTTAGCGCGTTTTTTATGTCGTAGTGACAGGATTTGGTGGATTTTTGTTTTGATTTGAGAAAAAAAAAACTTCTTTTACTTTATATTTATGCCAAAATTAAAAATTTATATGAAAATGAGGTCAATTTTTTCTTGAAATTCCTGAGTTTTTGCTTTTTTCTACTGAAAATAGGTATCAAAATGAGTTCAAATTTTTGTTTTGCTCATCTAGTTTGAAAAACGTTTCCAAGTTTTCTTGAAAGTTTAAGATTTTTTCAGATTTCTAATCTCATTATTTCGAAAAATGCGAAAAATTAGGTTTATGCTGAAAATAAGACAATTTTGAGAAGTTCTCAGATTTCTATTCAAATTATCGAATTTGTTGGTGAATTTAAAATATTTATAATATTGTGGAAAAATGAATTTGAAAAATTGAAATTTTCAACTCTAATTATGTTGAAATTTTAGCTCTACCTGAAAAAACTTTTGCATTGAGTAAGCTCGAAATCATTTTCGTAAAACATTTCTTTCAAATTTGATGCGATTAAGTTTGGAGGTATCTGGAGTTTCAGCTTGGACCATCTAGATCAAATTAGATTTCAAACTTTCCATTAAAAAATTTTTAATTTCTTCGATTTTTCGTTAGACTTGAAAAAAATCCAGAAAAATGAGCTACATGTATGAAAAGTTCTGAAATTATTCGCGAAATCATGATTTTATTTTAAGAACAGTCCAAAATATTTCCAGAAGGAATGCTAATAATTTTTATCACAGTTTCATTTACGTTTCTAAATTTCCATTAAAATATCCCCTTTTCATTTTATGATATTTATGACATTGTGGAGAATCGAAAAATCCATTTAAAAAATTGAAAAAAAAATCATCTTTATTTATGTTGGAATTTCAGCTCTAACTGAAAAACACATGCATTCAACAAGCTCAGAACCATCTTCGTTAAAATTTATTTTGAATTTGGTGCGATTTAATTTGACCATCTAGTTCAAAATTAGCTTCAAATTTTCCATAAAAATTTTAGAATTATTGCGAGTTCCAGTTTTTTGCTGAAAATTCCTAAACCCTCACTTTTTTATTATCATGTACATATTTATGAAAATCGAAATGTTTGCGCAATTCTCAAATCAAAATCCCATCAATTATGCATTTGTCATAAATTATTCATCGGGATATGAAATGATTTTGTCCTCCTCTATCAAATTATCATTTTGTTTGTTTGTTGTTATGTTCTTTTTCTACCCGACCTGTCATGAAATGATGACAGGTTGAAAATGAAATCGAAATTACCCGAAAATCTTTTCCTTGTGGGTATACATAGTATAATTATACTATACTATTGGAGAGAGAAATTGAAAGTTTTGTGGCTGAGTGACCTTTTGGTACTCTCGGTTTTGTTTTGTTTTTTTTTTTTGAACGTTGCTTTGCTTTGAAAGGATTACTGTGGATTTAAAGGAGCATAAAATCTTTCAACTGGTTTAGGAAAATTTGGATTTTTAAATGTACTTGGTCATTTTAGGCATCATAATTTCGCAATTTTACACTGAAAATATAATTTTTTTGAAGTTTCATCTGGTAATTTTTTGGTGTTAAATAAAATCTTAAAATTTCAAAATGTCAAAGTTTGGCGCCAAAAAATAAGAATTAAAAAAATTTACAGATTTTCGACCTAACAAATGGATAATTTAGTAGTATATTTGATAGTTTAGATTTGGATATTTGAAATTTTCTGATTTCAAAAAGATTGAATTCAATATTCCGATAATTCAGGAAGTTAAAGATTCTGAAACTTGAATTTGGTTTTTTTCTAGCAAAATCTAAAACTGCAAATTTGAAAATCTCTGAAAAATTTAATTAAACTATACTAGTGGTAGTGGAGAGAGAAATTGAAAGTTTTGTGGTTGAGTGACCTTTTGGTACTCTCGGTTTTGTTTTTTGAATTTTGTTTTGCTTTGAAAGGATTACTGTGGATTTAAAGGAGCATAAAATCTTTCAACTGGTTTTTTTTGTTGGAAAATTTGGATTTTTTAAATGTACTTGGTCATTTTAGGCATCATAATTTCGCAATTTTACACTGAAAATATAATTTTTTTTGAAGTTTCATCCGGTAATTTTTTTGGTGTAAAATAAAATCTAAAAATTTCAAAATGTCAAAGTTTGGCGCAAAAAATAAGAATTTAAAAAATTTACAGATTTTCGACCTAAAAAATGGATAATTTAGTAGTATATTTGATAGTTTAGATTTGGATGTTTGAAATTTTCTGATTTCAAAAAGATTGAATTCAATATTCCGATAATTCAGGAAGTTAAAGATTCTGAAACTTGAATTTGGTTTTTTTCTAGCAAAATCTGAAACTGCAAATTTGAAAATCTCTGAAAAATTTAATTATACTATACTAGTGGTAGTCGAGAGAGAAAATGAAAGTTTTGTGGCTGATTGACCTTTTGGTACTCTCGGTTTTGTTTTTTGAATTTTGCTTTGAAAGGATTACTGTGGATTTAAAGGAGCATAAAATCTTTAAACTTGATTTTTTTTTGGAGTTTGAAATGTAAATGGTCGAATTTCGGAAATTTACCAAATTTTTTTGCTTAGAATATCTAAATATCATAATTTACGAAAAATAGAAATTTAAAAAATTTACAGATTTTCGACCTCAAAAATGGATAATTTAGTAGTATATTTGATAATTTAGATTTGGATATTTGAGATTTTCTGATTAATGTGGATTTAAAGGAGCATAAAACCTTTCAACTGGTTTTTTTTTGGAAAAATTGGTTTTTAAATGTACTTGGTCATTTTAGGCATCATAATTTCGCAATTTTACACTGAAAATATAATTTTTTTGAAGTTTCATCCGGTAATTTTTTTAGTGTAAAATAAAATCTAAAAATTTCAAAATGTCAAAATTTGGCGCCAAAAAATAAGAATTTAAAAAATTTACAGATTTTCGACCTAAAAAATGGATAATTTAGTAGTATATTTGATAGTTTAGATTTGGATATTTGAAATTTTTTGATTTAAAAAAAAATGAATTCAAATTTTCGATAATTCAGGAATTTAAAGATTTAGAAACTTAAATTTGGTTTTCAGCTAAATCTGCACACACTTCGTCTTCAAAAGGAATATGTGATAATTCAGATCTGAATCTTCGAAAATTCCTGACTTCAAAAAAATTGAATTCAAATTTTCAAGGATTCAGAATTTAATAAATTATTAACTTTCAATTCGGCTTTTTTCTATCCAAATCTGGAACTAAAATTTTGAAAATCTCTAGTTTTGATTCCAGAATTTAAATTTCTGAAATTTCTTTCAAGTTTTTTTGACTGTGATTTGAAATTCAAAATTTACAGATTTTCGACTCCAATTTAAAATTTTCAGATTGTAAATTTCCTGATTTAAAAAAAAAATTCAGTTCGAATTTTCTACGAAAATTTTAAATTTAAGTTTTGAAATTTTCGTGGGTGATTTCAGAATCGAAAATGTTCAGATTCTGAAGTCAGTTTTCAGAATTCAAAAATTCCACATTTTTACTCCAAAATATCGATTTTTCGGGACAAAAATTCAAATTTTGTGATTTTGACATCAAAATACAGAGAAAATTCGTTGAATTTCTGTTTTTTCTGACAATTTTCAAGTGTTTGGTCCCGAAAGTCTGTAATTAAAAATGTTATAACTCATGTTTCTAACTCCCTATTCAAAGGCGCATACAGTACTTCCTTCAATCACCTCAAGACCTTCCTTAGAGCTTCACCTGTATTATTAATCCAATAATTATACACATTACTAGACAAGAGAGCGAAAAGATTTCGGAAACATTTCGAAACTGAAAGTTGCGCTGACCTCCTCTTCCATGTTTCACTTCTTCTTCTTCTTCTTCTCCTTCTTTTTTGTTTTTGTTTTCATCGCGCAACAGCGAAAAGTCACTAGTACTACTATGTATAACACCTATTCATGGATTTTTTTTAAAAAATTTCTCAAATTTTTGCTTGTTCCAAGTTTCTTCGTTTCACACATCATCAAAATAACATCAGGCGAAATGTCATCGAAGATAAAATCGAATCGCTTCCTCCTTTTTTTGCGCATTTGACCCATTTTCTCATCATCCTAATACATACATACATGTTACCTACCCCCTGACGATTTTTACCATTTTTCCTCTTCTTTTGTTTTCGCTTTTTTAGAGGATATATCCAGCTGTGGATGGCGCATGTTTTGAATATATAGACTTGTAAAGTTTTGGGGTTATTTACTAGGTTCAGAGTTTATAGACCTGGTTGTGAAGATTTTTAAAGGATCGTATAAGTTTCAAAGGTACTTTATTACGTTGCTAGACGTTTTAAAAATTTGATGGTAGAAATAGGAAAAAAAGCTATTTTGTGAAAATTCACTTGGAATTTTCGAATCTTCAAGCTTCGATCCCAAAATTTTTTTTTACTGTCGAAAGTTAAAATGTTGTGTGCAGATATGTTAAAGTATCTTAATAGGTTTTCAAAAATCGATAACACGCGCTCTATTGATAATCTATAAATTTCCGCTCTGAAAATGGAATTTAAGTAGATTTTTAATATCAAATTCGAATTCTACGTGTAAAACTACTCCAGGGAATTTTTTATTCAATGATTTCATCATTTCGGGAAGCTTATTTTCGATTAGGAAAAATGAAAATATCGTAGCCCGCTCTATCGATAATCTATAAGTTTTCGCTCTGAAAATGAAGTTTGAGTGGATTTTAAATATATCAAATTCGAATTCTACGTGTAAAACTACGTCAGACATATTTTCATCCTTTGGGAAATGTTTTTTTTTTTGAGTACAAAAATCAAATTCGTATTTTTGAAAATTAATTTATAGACCATAAAAAATGGTTAAATTTCTCAAATTTGATGTGCAATTGCAAAAAATTCCGATTTCTATACCAGAATTTCAAGTTGAGTGGGTATTTTCTATGTTCGGAGTTTGATAGAGAGTACTGTAAAGATTTTTAAAGGATCATATAAGTTTCAAAACTACTTTATTTGTTGATAAGCGTTTTGATCTTTTATTGATGTCTTCAAACTGTGATGTTCTGTTTTATGTAAACTGTGCTGTATTGAAAATTTAGTCCCAAAGATCTCGGGAAATTCTGAAACCCCCATTTTTTCATAAAATTTCACCTACATAGCTGAATCTTCAAATTTCGTAATTCCTTTTGCGAAAAAAATTCTTTGAAACTCTGTTTTTCAAAAGTTCTCTTTTCAGTAATCTAGCCAAATATCCCGCTGAAATCCTCCTACTCCAATTACTTGTATTTATTTTCCAATTATTTTCGATTTTCTCCTCTTCTTCTTCTTCTCCTTCTTTTTTTCTCGGAATTATCTCATTCCGTTTTGATATCACATACTGTGTTGTTGACCCAATTTCAAATCGAAAAGGAATTTTCATTTTCTGACTTGATTGCGGTCTGTGTGTACTTTTCAGGTGTTTTTTTTTTTTGGTTCTTTTGTGATATGATAGGATTTGACCTGATTTTCAAGATTGGTGCTTACAGTACTCTTTGGGGGTACTGTAAGTAGTACCATCCTAGACGTATTAGTTTTCATTTTGATGATATCCTCACCGTAGAAGTTTCGACACTTTAGTTGTTAGGTGATGCTGAATTTTCCGTTGATTTTGTTATTTTCTCGAAATCAATTTTTTCAGGATTTTTGTTCCTATATTTTCAGAGAAATGAATATTTAAAGTTACGGATTTTTTCTGATTTTCACATAAAAGTCCAGAAAAATTTTGAGTATTATTTCAAAAATTGTTGTGAAGAGCACATTTTAAACCAATATGTGAATTATAAGCCAAAGTTCTATTGAACATCGTAATTTTTCTCGTTTTATACAGATTTTTTCAAAGATTTTCGTTGTGAAAGTCGGGTTTTACGGGTCCGATTACACCAGGTAGTTTTTACTGAAAAGATTCCAAATTTAGGCACAGAAAAATTAAAAAATAAATTTTAGAATTTTCTGAAAGTGTCGGAAATCTTGAAAAATTTCATTTGAAGTAAAAAAAACCGAGAGTTTTTGCTTTATAGAATTTTTACATTTAACATTTTTAAATTTTATAAAACTAGAAAATAGAAAAAAATTCAAGAAAACCGAGAAATTTGGCTTTTAAAATTTTTAGTTTTATAAAATTAGAAAATAGGATAAACTCAAGCACGAAACTAAAACGACAGTAACCGACAATAGTTTCTAGAATTTTCTCAAAGTGTTGAAAATGTTGAAAATTTCCGTTTTTATTCATAAAACCTTAAAATTTGGATAACATTATCAAAAAATGATCCAGAAAATCAACATTTAATTTTTTTTTTTGCTGGTTTGCGGGGAAGACCCTGATCCTCATAAAAGTACAATTTTCAAATCATAAACACATCCACATGTTCAATTTTATGCCTATATAATTACCCGCCAAACTTTGCCTCCTCTCCCTCCTTTTTCATAAATGTATACATAATTTTAAAAATCCCCCCCCCCCAATTTTTGATCGATTATGCCTGCATTTCCTACTCCAAAATGGATATATCGTCATTCGCTGTGAAGCTTTTCCGTTTTGTCGTCGCGCACTTGACGATTAGTCACTTTTGACTGACTTGACATCTCGAAATCAACCGGTTTCTTCTTTTTGACCATGACCACAATGGGTGTTCTATTCTCTTGGCTTTTCCAGTTTTTTTCTTGAGGAAAAGCGTCATCTCTATGTTTTTTGAATAATTTTTTTTTTAGTTTTGGCGCCAAAAGTTACTGTATTTAGTTGAAAAGTTGAGAAAAAACCGAAAGTAGCCGTCAACTTGACACTAATTTGGATAAGAAAAACTATTGAAAAAAATACAAAAATCAGTTTAGATAGTACTTGAGAGGGGTTTTTTTTTGGCTGGCAAAAAATAGGGACAAAATCCGAAGATCTTTAATTTAAAAAAAAAAAAAAAGATGAATTTCTGCAAATTTTAAATTAGAAAGCTTTAAAAAATTGCGTATTCCCAGAGCTATTTTTTTCAGATTTGAAAATTGTGATTCTGAAATTTTGATTCTGATAATATCAAAATCATTTGATGAATCCAGGACATTTTGGGTTTCAATAATTAATTATCTGAAACCAAACAACCTAAAAATCCGGTTAAAATTTGATTGAGAAAGGTATATTTTCAAAAAGTTAGCTGGTCATTTAAAGCTGCTGATTTCCAGAAAATTTCAGCTTCATACACTAATTGTTTAAAAATTGGAATATTATTATTTTTTATATGAATTTATTCAAAATTCAGCTTGAGAAATATGCAATTTTTTTGGTATTAGAAAAATTTGTGCACCAAAGTATGATAAATTTTGAAATTTAAAGATTGGCACTAATAATCAGAAGTAAGACAGTATCGATTTCAAAGCCCTTCTACCTTAAAGGTGGGGTAAAGGGGCTCGGCAAGTTGCTCCTAGGTGAAAAAACACTTTTTTTAGGTGAGACCCTTGAGGGATTTTTTTACAGAACAGAATCCTTCGAGGAACCCACCTACAAAAAATTTGCTCTTTCATTTAAGAGCAACTTGTCGAATCCCTTTACCCCACCTTTAAGCATCCCAAAATATGAAATCACAATAATTTCAGCGAAGTTAGTTTCAGCCATTTTTATTGGTATCGATTTTGAGCTATAGGTGTTGCTTTAAATTATCACGAGAGGTACTAAATTACCTTTGTTGCTGGAATTCTACGGGCCCGATTATCATGTTGAAATGCTTAAAAAGTTTTTAAAAAAACTGAAATTCAAGATAACAAAGGTTAAACTTTGGATTTTTACCTTACAATAAGTTCTAAAAGTTCTCAAAAAGGTTCTAATTCTGTTCAACCCATAAACTAATAATTATGTGTTTGAAAATTTGATTAATTTTTGTTCAGAACTCGTAAAAGGATCGATTTTCAGAAGATTGTTGGCAAGAAAAACTGAAATTCAAGATAACAGAGAACTTTGGATTAGAATAGGTTCTAAAAGTTTTCAAAAGGGTTCTAATCCAGTTCAACCCTTAAACTACCAATTATGTGTTTGAAAATTTTATTCAGAAGATTCAGAAAAAAATTAAATTTGTGGCTCTACTGATCCATTTTTTCTCTGCTTCGTTTACTCTTCTTCTTCTTCTTATATCCTAGACCTGTAGAACGGGCGCGACGGGCGACCCGCCTCGCCCGTCTCGCCCGCTTCCCAGTCTTATTGTCTCTTTTTTTCTGTTTGCGGGGGAGACCCCCGCAGACCCCCCTTTTTTTTGACCCTTCTACTTCTCTTAATACCGTTTTTTTCCAGCTCCGGCTACTAGGCCGCTGCCAAAATGGCGCCAATCATCACTATACTACTACTCCTCCTAATATCAGTACTGTCAACCGGAGTATTATCAGCAACCACCCCGCCAACATGTCCGGAACAATGTGTGTGTACGGTAGGTGTCCCCTGTTTTCCCTCTTTTTCTCTGGATTACTGTAAGAAAATTCAGGCCTCCAACGAATTGCTTGCCGTGTCGTGTGATGGTGTCAGTTTGGCCACAATTATCAAGGTGAGGATAATTTATTTTGCAAAAAAAAATTAGCTATTCAGTTTTTTTTGTGACATAATTGGCCTCGTTTTTCCCGTTGTTGCATTTAATTATAGGGGGAAAGAGGACACATGAGATGTTTTTAATTGAAGATGTTAAATAGAGGATTTTAAAAAAATCGGGGGATGAAGATCTGGGCTTCTAGAACCACTGACTAGATTTTAAGAACCATTTACCATTTACCAATTTATCACTCGAAAATGAGTTAGCAAAACGTTTCTAGCAATTTTGGTGTTAAAAGTAGTCCCATTCTTCGGCACCATATTATCTAAAATGTGATATTTGTTGAGAAAATATTGGTTTTCGATAGGAGGGGTTCTAATTTTTGGTTCTAACTTCAGTTTCCCAATGGGAGACTTTTTTATTGTTTGAAATTCTCATACCAAAAGTTTTCGGGTACGGTTAACATCATGGTGATGTCCATTTTTAACCAGAAAAAAACTGAACCCGAGTTTGCAAATTTTGCATCATTTCTAAATTGTATGTTGCCGTCTGGTCAATCAATTTTAGACCCAAAATAGTTGAAAACTCGGGTGCAGTTTTTTCTGGTTAAAAATGAACATCACCATGATGTTCGCCATATCCAAATACCCATTTTTCTGAAAGTTTCATCATAAACTGGACCTAAAATAGGTTAAAATTCAGGTTCAGCTTTTTTCTGGTTAAAAATGAACATCACCATAATGTTTGCCTTACTCAAATACCCCTTTTCTGAAAGTTTCATCATAAACTGGACCTAAAATAGGTTAAAATTGAGGTTCAGCTTTTTTCTGGTTAAAAATGAATATCACCATAATGTTTGCCTTACTCAAATACCCGTTTTCTGAAAGTTTCATCAAAAGCTGGACCTAAAATAGGTTAAAATTCAGGTTCATCTTTTTTCTGGTTAAAAATGAACATCACCATGATGTTCGCCATATCCAAATACCCATTTTTCTGAAAGTTTCATCATAAGCTGGACCTAAAATAGGTTAAAATTCAGGTTCAGCTTTTTTCTGGTTAAAAATGAACATCACCATGATGTTCGCCATATCCAAATACCCATTTTTCTGAAAGTTTCATCATAAGCTGGACCTAAAATAGGTTAAAATTCAGGTTCATCTTTTTTCTGGTTAAAAATGAACATCACCATGATGTTCGCCATATCCAAATACCCATTTTTCTGAAAGTTTCATCATAAGCTGGACCTAAAATAGGTTAAAATTCAGGTTCATCTTTTTTCTGGTGAAAAATGAATATCACCATAATGTTTGCCTTACTAAAATACCCGTTTTCTGAAAGTTTTATAAAAATCTGGACCTTAAATAGGTGAAAACTCAGGTTCAGCTTTTTTCTAGTTAAAAATGAATATCACCATAATGTTTGCCTTACTAAAATACCCGTTTTCTGAAAGTTTTATAAAAATCTGGACCTTAAATAGGTGAAAATTCAGGTTCATCTTTTTTCTGGTGAAAAATGAACATCACCATGATGTTCGCCATATCCAAATACCCATTTTTCTGAAAGTTTCATCATAAACTGGACCTAAAATAGGTTAAAATTCAGGTTCATCTTTTTTCTGGTGAAAAATGAACATCACCATGATGTTTGCCATACTATTTTCACTTCATAGACCTATTTTTAAAATTTTACACCATCAATTTCGATTATTTTCAGACTCTGGAAGGTCAAAAACTCGACGAGCTTCATCTCATCCACGCCAATGACACCAGAATCGACAATGTACCATTTGACGGGCTCCGAGTGCTCAGCATCACTAATTCAAGTCTCAAAACCATCGGGATTAATGTAAGACTCTTCATCTCAAAAAAAAAAATCTGTAAAATCTCACATTTTCAGGCCTGGAAACGTGTTGAGAAGTCGATTGAGCACATTACATTGAGTGGAAATCGAATGGAAATTGTGCCAATGTTTGGAGCACTCAAATCGTTGCTCTCATTGAATTTGAATGATAATCAGATTTCGACAGTTCCGGAGAAGGCGATGAGTGGAATGGGAGCATTGACACAATTGAGAATGGAGAGCAATCGGATTTGTGAATTTCCGCCGTGAGTATTTTTAAAATTGTCAAAAAAGTTTAACAGTTTCAAAAGAGCCAAGTGTGAAATTATCGACAAGTTTCAAATTTTTTGAAGAAAACCCTTAAAAAAAATATCCACATGAATTTTGAAAAAATATAAGATAAAAACAGGTTTTTATAGTTACTTTTCATTTTTCAAGTTTTGAAAATTTTCTGAAAAACCAGCAAACCGAATCCTGAACTGATAAAAATTAAAATAAAATATATTTGGGGGAAAATTAAAATTTTGAACTTTCGCTAAAAATAACTGCTCTTTCTGAAAACCTGAAATTTATTTTCAAAATATGAAATAATAACTATTGTTCAAGTTAGAAAAGGACTTTCAAGCTTGAAATTTACGTAAAAATTGGAATAAATTTCGAATATAAATTGCTAAAAATAATATTTTTGAATTGGTAATATTTATTTTTTAATTTACAAAACTTTTTTGAAAAAATCCTGAAAAAACCGGAATTCACTTATGTATATGTATATGAAAAACCTGGCCCGGTCCGAATTAAACGGGCCACGTTTTCTAATACTACGGCTACAATATCACTTGTGATCAAATTCTGAAGATATTCAACTTTTTGACTTCAAATCGAACTGTTCAAAAATAAAATTTACGGTTTCAATGCTCGCTGAAATCGTTTTGTGAAAAATAACCAGAAATTATTTTTAAAAAAATCACACCCATGGTTAAATTTTAATAAAAACCCATATTTTTCCAGAAAATCGCTCGACTCAATGAAAAACTCGCTCGTCCTCCTCGACCTCAGCGACAACTGTCTCTCGGCAATCCCCGCGCAGATTCTCCGCAACTCTGCCAGTCTGACCTACCTCGACTTGGCGTCCAATAATATTTCTGAAATCAACAACTTCGAACTAATGAATCTTGCCGGTCTTCGTGAACTTCGCCTTCAAAACAACACACTTCGACGACTTCATCCGATGGCTTTTATGAATGTGCCACAATTGGAGTATTTATACCTTCAGGATAATATTATAAGTAGTTTGGATGGAAATCGGCTCGAGGCTTTTAAGAAGTTGGAAATCTTGGATGTCAGAAATAATGCGTTGTATACAGTGAGTTTTGAAATGGATTTTTTTTTGATATTTAAAGATTGGGATTTCAGCTACCGTCACTGAAAGATTTGCCAAATTTGAAACAAGTCAAAGTGGATGGGAATCTTATTGAGAAAATTGAAACTCTCGCCTTCTCGAATAACCCGAAACTTCAACTTATTAGCATGCAGGTGGGTTTTTAATTTTAAGCCTTGAAATTTACACTGAAAATACAAAAAATTCCCGAAAAACCATTTAACATTTTAAAAAATGGGTTTGTCCTGAGCATATCTAGAAAGTTTTTTTGCATAAAAATGATAAATTACAGCATTTTCAACAGGTTTTCTCACTTTCTAGCTGCAAACTTTGATGCTGAAAATCGCGCATTGAAAACCGCGTTTAGCTAAAACTGAATACAGGATGTTGATCAGTGTTCAAAAATATATCGAATGACATATTTCTCATCGAAAATCTCCACATTTCTTTGAAACCATCCCCTTGTAAGATGCGCTCTATTGATAATGTCATGTTTTATTGACATAAAAAGACAGAATTTTTGATTTTTTTTTTCAAATATCAGAGTCGGGTTTACATTACAGCCAAATAATTTACGCCAAACATCAAATTATCGCTAATTTCTTGGCTAGAACTGAGTTTTTAACACATTTTGGCATCAGCATCGGATTCTATAAGTCAACTAATCCAAAAAAATCAACTAATTGTTAGAAAAACAATTGCTTTATGTGATTTCAGATGATCGAAAATATCTCTTTTTTATTGGAACTTCTGTTGGGTTTAATTTTTAAAATGTTCCAAAATTGACTTTTTTGTGTTTCAAACAGATTTTCTAACCACAGAGTTATACAAAATTGTATTATTTCCATAAGAAATGAATAATATGATTTAAACGGAGGTACTAGGCCTTCACTAGGCCTTATTAAAATTTTCTTTTCTCAACGTACGATAAAAATGCGCTATGTTATTCATCGGTTTCTAGAATTTTCAGAACCAAAATTTGGAATAACCCTGGCGAGAAAATTGACCCTACATTAGCCTTCTAATGAAAATACAAGTTGATGATGAATACAAGATTTAAAAAAAAAACTCTTCAAAGATAAAAAAAATTCTACGCTTCACATATTTTTCAATGCTTGTCATGGTTTCTTAGCTTGAACGGATTTTTTTTTGGCTCATTTCAATACCCGGAAAGGATTCTATAAGTCAAAAAATTGCTCTATGTGATTTCACAAGATTGAAAATACCTTATTTCTGATCAAATGTCTGTTTTTAAAGGTGGGCTGCAAAATAATCCAAAAATATGGTCCGCAATAGTGCGTGTCGTACATTGAAATCTGCAAACACCGAACATTACGAACAATTTGTGAGTGTGTGTTGAAAACAATGAGAGAGAAAAGATAATACATTTCGATAGAGCGCACATAACCCATTGAGACACAGTGGACACAGGTTTCTATTTTGCTTTGTTCGGTGCTCCCACACAAAATTGTCTCGAATTTTACAGTGAATGGAATTATTCTACTGAAAACAAGAACTTTTTTTGAAATAAAACATGCAATTATATCGCAGTCCACCTTTAAGCTGGCAGTGTAGAAAAAATATTAACCTTTTGGTGACAATGTAAGTTCAATAATGTTGAATTGAAAATCTGTAACCATAAAAAAGGTCGGCTCCGCGACGTTTCGACACCGCGACGTTTCGACACCGGATGATTTTTTGAAATAAATTGTTCAATATTTTATGCCAGAGGTTTTCGGGTATGACAAACATCATGGTGATATTCATTTTTAACCAAAAAAGAACTACACCCGAGTTTTCACCCATTTTTGGTCAAAAATTGACTGACCTCGATTTTGATGATAATTTCGGATTAAGGGTATTTGAACATCATGGTAATATTTATTTCACATCGAAAAAGAGCTGCACCCATATTTTAACCCATTTTAGATAACTGACTACTTAATAAAAAAAATTAAACCAAACCACGAAATTTGCATAGTCATTTTTTGACCTAAAATGGGTTAAAATATGGGTGCAGCTCTTTTTCGATGTAAAATAAATATTACCATGATGTTCAAATACCCTTAATCCGAAAGTATCATCAAAATCGAGGTCAGTCAATTTTTGACCAAAAATGGGTGAAAACTCGGGTGTAGTTCTTTTTTGGTTAAAAATGAATATCACCATGTTGTTTGTCATACCCGAAAACCTTTGGCATAAAATATTGAACAATTTATTTCAAAAAATCATCCGGTGTCGAAATGTCGCGGAGCCAAAAGGTCATATCTCCATTTCACCACTAAATTTGCCCAATTTTCAGAACAACAATATCGCGCAAATATCTCGTAACTCGTTCGACTCGCTCGACAACCTCATCGTCCTTCTCCTCGCCAACAATTCGATAGCGAAAATCGAGCGTGGAATGCTTGATGGTATGCGCAATCTGCAACAACTCAGCCTGCGCAACAATTCGCTCATCGCACTCGACACCAGCTCATTCCCCCAATTGCTCCATTTAACAACCCTCGATTTGGCCTATAATCAGATTGCTGAAATTCAAGAAGGATCGTTTGATAGACTGACAAAGTTGTTCTGGTTGGATTTGTCGAATAATGAATTGAGTGGATTTAAGAGGAATGTGTTTAACAAGAAGATTTCGAATATTTTGTTGGATGGTGAGGAATTTTTTTAGTTAAAAAACTATAAAGTGAACTAGAAAAAAATTTAGCCTGAAAATCTTGGAAATGCATAAAATTTTCAAATCAGCTGCGAAAGCTGAGAAAAAATATCTGAAAAACACGATGGACACATCAGAAGTTTTATATTCTCCCAAAATGACGAAAACTGGGTCCAAAAACCTAGTGAACCTAAAAATGTAATTCTGAAATTTTTCTTAAAACAAAGTGATGTGCAACTTATCAGGGTTTCAAAACCTTCGTCAGATTTGTCCAGGTTTCAAAATCAGAATCTTCGTAGATTTTTTTATTCACAAAATGTTAATAACTAGAATCCCATATTCTTAAAAATAACCGTTTCAATTTCTCAGACTCTAAAAAAAATTCCTGAAAATGAAAAACATTGGTTCCAGAGATTTTAAGTTTTTGTATTAAATAGCTTCTCAAACCGGAAAACACGATTTCAGAAAGCTTTCGAGCTTCCAAAAATAGCCAGAAAATCTTGTAAAATTTTCCTGAGTTTGAAAACCATTTCAAATAACTAGAAAATAATCTAACAATCCCAAAACCTCAGAATTCATATCAAAAACGTTCCAAAAATTAAATCAGCCTTTTAAAAATTCTTCTGAATGTCATCTCTTGTTAAAAAATCGCATATGTACTGAAAATAATTCCTGATAGCTCCCAGGCACAAAAGTTTTATCCAAAAAGCCCAGGAGTGACAAAAATCAACAGGAACCTAAAATTTGCTACAGAAAAATGTTCCAAGACCTGAAATTTAATTCTAAAAGCTTACAAACTCGTAAATAACTCCAAGAAGCTCTTAAGAGCATCATAAGCTTCTAAAATTATGAAAACTGGGTCCAGAATGAAAAAAAATACATATTTTAATCCTTTTCGACTCTAAGTAAACTCCCAGACACAGAAATTCAACTGAACAACTTATGAGAAACCTTAAAATGATGAGAGGCAAGGAAAAAAATCTCATAAACTTGCAAAATTCTACAAAAAACAATATCAGAAAAATTTCCAGATTCCAAAAGATGTGTAGAAAACCGAAAATGATATCATCCAGCTTCCAGACACAAAATTTTGATCCAAAAATGTGTCAAAAAGCTCAAGGGTGACAAAAATCAACAGGAACCTAAAATTTGCTACAGAAAAATGTTCCAAGACCTGAAATTTAATTCTAAAAGCTTTCAAACTCGTAAATAACTTCAAGAAGCTCTCAAGAGCATCATAAGCTTCTAAAATTATGAAAAATGGGTTCAGAAAAAGATAAAAATACATATCGTAAGCCTTTTAGACTTGGATGCACAGAAATTTAACCCAAAAACGTCGGAGAACCCTAAAAATGAGAAAAATCGGGTTTAAAAATCTCATAATTCTGGAATTTTCTACTGAAAACTGGACAAAACCCTGTAATTTACTCCCAAATAATCTTCTGAATCTCACAAGGGAAGGTCGCCAGCGTAGGGTTTGAACGTTTTTTTCATAATTTGCCAGTCGATAGATATTGGCAAGAAATGAATATTCCAAAAATTCTAGGTAGCACAACTCGCTAGAAAAAAAGTTACAGTACCTCTAATTTTTCAACAGTGATCGCAGTACCATAAAGAGAGAAAAAGAGAAAGCATATCTCAAAATTTCTCCTCTTTTTCATCATCCGCAGGAAAGCGTAGTGGTAGAGCAGCCAGCTTGAGATCGCGAGGTCACCGGATCGTGTCCACACTAACGCATAATTTTTTTTTTTTTTTGAAGTTAACTTTAATTTCGAAATACCGCCGTTCTTTTGTGAACAAACTATGCTCTATTGCACAATTAACGAATTCTCATCATTTTTGACTGGAATTGTTTCCATTGGAGATGGGTGATTGTTGTAAAGCCGGTTGCCAAGGTGTCCCGTTCATCAAATGCCTGAATTGTGATCAATTCTTCTGTTTTGAAGATTTTGTAGTGAAGTATCACTATTGCGTTTAATTTTTCTATATAGTTCTTTGTTATGTTTTATGGGCTCCGCGACGTTTCGCCACCGCGACATTTTGACACCGCGACGTTTCGACACCGAATGGTTTTTTGAAATAAATTGTTCAATATTTTATGCCAAAGGTTTTCGGGTATGACAAACATCATGGTGATATTCATTTTTAACCAAAAAAGAACTACACCCGAGTTTTCACCCATTTTTGGTCAAAAATTGACTGACCTCGATTTTGATGATACTTTCGGATTAAGGGTATTTGAACATCATGGTAATATTTATTTTACATCGAAAAAGAGCTGCACCCATATTTTAACCCATTTTAGGTCAAAAACCTTCTCTTGTGAGATTCAGATAATTATTTGGGAGTAAATTACAGGGTTTTGTCCAGTTTTCAGTAGAAAATTCCAGAATTATGAGATTTTTAAACCCGATTTTTCTCATTTTTAGGGTTCTCCGACCTTCCCTTGTCAATATTCTATCCAGGAAACTTGTAGGAATCAAAAATCACCACGATAACCTCTCAAAATTCCGATAATTTCCCAAATTTCAGGAAATCATCTGATCTGCGACGAAGACTTTGATGAATTCCTCACATATCTGCTCAAAAACCGAGTCCGCACCTTTTTACCATTCCAAACCGAGATCAAATGCGCGGGACCCGAAAATATGGAAGGTGTTCGCCTAAAAGATATGATGGTGAAAAAGGCGAATGAGACAATCAATGTGGCACCATCGCCAATGGGTCAACAACAACTTCAACAACACAATATTCTTGCTTCGCTGCTGCCACAACTTGGAGGAGGGTTTGGGAGCCAGAGCCACAGCCAGGTGTCAAATCCGATCTCAAATTCAAATTCAAGTCCGAATCTTGACCAGATGATTGCGTCAATGCCAAGTACGGTTATCAATGTGCCTGGTTTTGGAAACGTGGATCTTAGTAAAATGGATCCGGGGATTATCAAATATGTTATAAATGGTGGTCAAATTCCGGGAATTGATCGTGCCACGTTGGATGGGGTCATCAAACAGGCTCTTAATCAACAACAACAACAACAACAACCTCGTCAGCAACAAATTGTTGCTCCAGTCACTTCAGCGCCTTCAAAGTTCCACACGCTTCCATCGATTGAGAAAATTGGAGCAGCTAGATCAGGAGCAGAAGTCCTCCAGACGATGAATAATGATGATTTGAAGATGCCCGAGTTCTCGCCGATGATGTTTAGCATTCTGAAATTATTACCTACTGGATATAATTTGAATCGCATACCGAAAGAGGTGATTGAGTCGTTGACACGGGGAGAAGTGCCGGATTTGAGCTTGTTGCCCGATGATTTATTGGAGCATTTTAAGGCGAGCCCAGCGGCGATGACTAGTGTTTTTGAGGATGTTACCAAGGGGGTAAGTTTTTATTTTTGTTGATTTATTGAGCCCGAAATATATTTTTACCGAAGTGCACCCAGCAATGAGCAAATTTTAGAAAATACATCCAGAAATTATCTTTTTGAAGTGTAATTCTGATATTGGTTTCTAAATTTGTCGAATTTAACTCTGAAACTCTGACAACCTTATATAACACTGAATACTTGGTCAAGTTATGGTTAAAAATCTCGAAAAATATGTTGGAACCTTGAAATTTTGAGAAAAATGCTGGAATATGACATAGAAATACTCCAGAGCCTGAATGAATTTAGAATTACACCATTTTCGATTGAGATTTTGATTTTAACCAATATGAGATGTCTAATTTTGGATTTCTAGGTAACCTAAAATTTGAAAATCTAGGTCGCCTAAATTTCAGACTTCTCGAATTCTGGATTAAGTTTAAAATTCAAAATCGGTGAAGTTTTAGCTTTTAGGTAAAATATTAGGCCTGTGTTTAGGAGTCTAAGCCATTTAGGCCTAAATCGACCAATTTCGAGATTCTAGACAGGAAAATAATATGATTCTGGGCTTCTAAGTTTTGAATTCTAAATCGTGAGATTTTTGCCCGTCCATCTTTTGAAGGAAAATTCTTGGAAATTTCTGAAAATTCAAATTCTCTGAAAAAAATGAGTACTTTTCGATCAATATCAATTATTTTTAGAACAAACTAAACGCGAAATTCAAGAATTTTAACAATGAAAGTTATAACCCTATATTTGACGGTCTATAATTTTAAAATTTGGGTTTTAGACTATTTAACCCTGAAATTGTGATTCGTTAAGGTATAAAGAACTAAAACTTTTGAGAATGGGATCTATTTCTCGAAAATTAGCATGATTTTAATGTCAAATCGATCAATTTCAGGTTTTAGAATATCGTTTTTCATAAATTTGGTCGCTTAACTTGCCATGTTCGACTAGGAAAATTTTATAATATAAAATTGGATGAAAATGTAGCTACTTTCCAAGCTTTTCAATTTTCAGAAAAATGTGTCGATCGAGGAAATTCTCTCGAAACTGCCTGTTTTTGCTCGACCGGAATTATCCACTTTTGTCCCATATGACATTAATTCGTTGACATCTGAAATGGTGCTCGAAAGACAACGCGATGAGCATCATAAAAAGATCAGGTTTGAAGAAATTTAAGATAAAATCAAGTAAAAAAAAATGGTACTTACAGAATAATCACGGCGATTTCATTGGCGTTCATCGGCGCCATCACCATTCTCGTCCTCGCCTTCTTCGTCAACTACACCAAAAAGCAGCGACGTTGCGCGAAAAGTGCGGGCGGCACACCGACCAACAGTTTGGTGTATCGTACCAATCCATTGTCACACCATCAACATCCAGCCAATCGACCTCTTCCACCAGCGCCGCCAATCTATCAACATCCGAAGAATTTTTGAATTTCGCCCTTTTTTTCTTTCCTTTTTTCCGATTCGGAAATCACGGGTTTTTGTTGACGGGTCTTGAATGGAAAACGAAGTAGTTTTGTTTGTTTTTTCGAAATTTTATTGCTCATTTTATAAAGTTTTTGTGCTGAAAATCGAGTTTTTCGAAAAAAAAATTAAATTGTCCGAGAGAAGTACACAGCGTGGCCTAGTCGCCGACTCGGCCGGTTGTGTTTTTTTTTCGTTTTTCGAAAAAACGAAATTTTTTTTGATCTTGACCTTTTTGAACCGCGTGTGACGTGTATTTTGCCAGCAATTTGCCACATTTCATTTTAGGTGTATAAAAGAAGGTCTCAATTTGGTTTGGATTACAATTGCTCTAAAAACAAAAGTGAGAAATGGCGAACACTGTTCCAGCTGACGTTCAGAAGAAAATCGAGGAAGTAAGTCATCATTTTCAGCCAGGCAGAGCTCCTGAAACAAAATAACATGAATCGTTCCAGGGTTATACGAAATTGCAAGGAGCCGCCGACTGCAAATCGTTGCTCAAAAAGCATTTGACAAAGGAGGTCGTCGACAAGAACAAGTCGAAGAAGACGCGTTTGGGAGCCACGTTGTTGGACGTCATCCAATCGGGAGTCGAGAATTTGGACTCGGGAGTTGGTGTCTATGCACCAGATGCCGAAGCCTACACCCTCTTCTCGGATTTGTTCAACCCGGTCATTGAGGAGTATCACAATGGATTCAAGGCCACCGACACACAACCAGCTATGGATTTGGGAGAGAAGAATGTGAGTTTTGGTTCTATTTTCTGTAAAATATGCAAACTTATATTTTTTATAAACTAAATTTCGAAAATATGAACCGCCCATGTGAAATAAACTCAAAGCAAGGAAAATTCATGGTTTTTTCATTAAAAAAAACAAAACTAGCTCAAAATTTACTATCTGTCAAAATCTAATCTCTCAAAAATATGATTTTTTCTCTCCAGATTGCTGAATTGGTCGACTTGGATCCAGAGAACAAGTTCATCGTCTCCACCCGTATCCGTTGCGGTCGTTCGCTCCAAGGATATCCATTCAACCCGTGCCTCAACGAGACCAACTACAAAATGATGGAGACTCGCATGAAGGAGATCTTTGGCGGCATCACCGACGCCGAACTCAAAGGAACCTACTATCCATTGACCGGCATGAACGACGAGATCAAGAACAAGCTCATCGCCGATCACTTCTTGTTCAAAGAGGGCGATCGATTCTTGAAGGCGGCCAACGCCAATCGCTTCTGGCCAAACGGTCGCGGTATCTTCCACAACGAGAAGAAGTCGTTCTTGGTGTGGGTGAATGAGGAGGATCACTTGCGCATCATCTCGATGCAAAATGGTGGAAATGTTGGCGAAGTGTTGGGACGACTCATCAAAGGGTTGAACTTGGTGGCCGCCAAGGCGCCATTCTCGAGACATCCACGACTCGGATGGCTCACATTCTGCCCGACAAATCTTGGCACAACTGTCAGAGCGTCGGTGCACGTCAAATTGCCAAAGATTTCGGCCAAGGAGGATTTCAAGAAGATTTGCGATGAAATGAAGCTCCAGGTAAGCATTTTTTGTATATTGTGAAAAAATTAAAAACTGAATTTTGACTGAAATTGTTATCTCATTCTCAATTAAAATTGAAACTAGAATTTCTCTGAAAACTGAACCCGAATTTTATTTAAAAAAGTAAAAGTTAATAAAAATTTCTACAATCTGAAATCTTGTTCTGAAATTAACAAAAATAGATTTTCAATTTTTTTCAGTTAGATGTTTTTATTTTTAAATATATAATTTATCTCAAAATTGAAACCGAACAGTTTTTATTAAAAAAAATAAAATTTAAAAAAAGTTTGCTAACATCTGAAATTGTTCGAAAAAAAAAATTGAAAAATGAAAAGGTTTTTGAAATAAAATAAACAATTTGAAATTTCGGTTTTTTTTAAATCAATGTTTCAGAACGTTCAGTCAAATATTTTTATTTAAAAAATGGAATTTGTCTGAAAATTAACACATCGCTGTTTCAAAAAATGTTTAACTTTTAAATTTCGCGCTCAAAAGTTTGCAAACAAAAATAACAGGTTACAAAATGGATTTTCAAAATGAAAATAAATTTCGATTTCGAAAATTGTGAAAAATGAACTGAAAAAGTGTCTAAAATCTGGAATAATTCTTTGAAAAAAATCTGTATAGCCAAATATCGAAAAATGTAAAAATTTGTTAATTTTTCCAGATTCGTGGAATTCACGGCGAGCACTCTGAAACGAAGGATGGTGTCTACGACATTTCGAACAAGCAACGTCTTGGACTCACTGAATACCAGGCTGTCAGACAAATGTATGATGGTGTCAAGAAGTTGATTGAATTGGAGAAGGCGGCCGCCTAAAAGAATGTCTACAAAGTCTGTTGCTGCTCTATTTCTCTGTTTTCCCCCATCCATTCCGTTTTCAAATACCCCTTTAGTGTATTATTGTAGAAGTAGTAGTAGTAGTAGAAGAGTTTAATAAAATGTATTGGTAGTTTTTGTGTTTTGATTTGGATTTTTGTTGGAAGAGGACATTTTTGATTGTCTGGAAGAATATTTGTGTTGTTTTAGAAGAAGGTCAGGTTCCTAGTAAGATGTGGGTAACCTGGCCAAAAATTGGAAATGCGGAAAAATGTTCTGCCGAAGAGTGGAAAGGAACAGTTTGAACTTATTGGTGAAATAGGTGAGCTTTTTTTAAATATTATAAAAATTATAAATGTTTACTTGAATAAGACTGGTTGAAGTTTCACAGAATAGTAAAAAGACATGGTAAAAATTTAACTCTAAGAAGTTGGTCGGCCTGACGCAAGTGAGATAATTCAGGCTTTTGAGGCCCATAAGCTTTGGAAGAAATGAGATGGGCTGTGGTGGCCTGCAAAAAGGTCGCATCGTGATTTTAGTTAAATACAATTTAAATTTAAATTTGGAAGACCGAACGATTTTCTCACATTTTTTTCGCTATTTGCAGTGAAACCTGTAGTAGGAAGAACACGTTTCTTATTATTGAATATTCATTGGAAAAAAGATGTTTAGAGTTTTAAAAAGATAAAATTTGATTTGGTTCTGATGGAAATTGAAAAGTAAAAATTCAACTTTTTTCTATTGAACCAATATGGATTTTAAAATTTGGCTCGATTTTCGTTTAAAAAATAAAAAATTCACAAATATATTCTTTGCAAACTAAACTTATCAGTTTTTTGAGAGAATTATCAACATGATCATGTTTTTATCGTGAACCAGACCTGGGCCAGGTATTCTTAAGAAACTCTAAAAAAATTAAAAATTCCCGTTTTTTCCCAGAAAATTTTTTGGAAAATGAACAAATTCATGGAAATTTTGCTAGGAAAAAAAAATTGAAGGCAAAGTTTTTCGTAAAAAACGTAAGCTGAAAAACCCGTAAAAACCGTAAACGTAAAAAAGCCCAGGTCTGTCGGAAACTATAGTGTTTCGCTGATTTTTTGAATTCTGTGTTCAAGCACAAGTTTATAGAAAATTAAAAAAAAAATTCAAGATATCAGAATTCGTTCTAATTAAAGAAAGGAATTTCGAATTTGAAAAGTTTGAATTCACTTTAGTCTTGAAGGAAATTGTAGTTTTATGGCTCTGCACAGGACTGATCGGAATTTAAAATGTTAGAACTAACTACATATTCTTTATTAAGAAGCCATCTTTGACTCCTGTCCATCTGTAGAAAATATACGGTTCACTATTACAAAGACTGTCGATTTCCAGATTTTTAGATGAATTAAAACAGTTTTTTTCTAATAATACCTCTAGTTTTTTTTCTTAGATCGACAATGAGGATCCTGAAGAGCGAGTGGACGATCAACAATGATGGATCAAGGAAATCGTTGACTTGGACACAGTTCTGGTAAGTTCTTTATGTTGGGATATATTAAAAAAAAAAAATATATCCTTTAATATTCTTCATAATTCCCCAAAGTTGCGCATAGATAAGGAACTTGACGCCAAGGTCTGCAAAAAAAAATCCGATAAATATCATCAGCTCCCGAAACTCACTCTCTAGGCCAAAGTCCATCGTTACGAAGACCACCTTTCTGCGGATCGGGATCCTTGTTCGAGATGGTCATCCCTCTTGCATCAGATGTCCATACATTCCCGTTTAATCCCCAAAGTTTGCGAACAATCCTCTTTCCCTCATCAGAGTTGTCACCAAGAAGATCGTCCATCCAATAGTAGGCAATAATAATATGGAATTAGAAGTGAAAGATTACCGATTCTATAGAGCATGAGTCGGATGGGTTTGGACTATGATTCAGGACATTAGCACATGCTTCTTCTTTGTACAAACCGATTCAGGTAACAAGTGGAGCCATGTTGAACAGAAATATCATATTCCGCTTTATCGGTGATTGAGGAAAGGTAGTAGTCGACACCGAGTTTGGTACAGTCCTTTTGTACTTCTTTCTGCAAAAAAATAATTTGTGAATTTTACATATGGGGTAATTCACATCAAAAAAAAAAAAAAAAATTTAAAAACATAAAAAACTGATTCACTTGATGTCGGAAAATGCCGTAAAACTATATATTTTCCAACACTGTAGATTTCTTAAAGGCGCAGAAGGAAATCGTGTCTTCGTTGTGAAAACCAATTGCATAGCTTGTGTCTCGAAACGAAGTCACGATTTCCTTCTGCGCCTTTAAGACATCTAAACATCAACTGATCCACCAACCGAATCGCAAAACTTTCGGAAGCTTTTATCGATTGGTTGTATTCGTTGTTGTTGGTGTGTTTGGTGCACGGCGAGCATCAAGAGAAGAATCCAATACTTGATCATGATTCTGTTTTTTGACTTCGAACTTGGCTTTTTTCAACAAAACACAAAATGAATTGCGCTCTTCTGGGCGGCTCTTTTTGAGCGAAATTTGAGCATGTGGCAGGACGTGGATTGTGAAGATAAACATCTTCAAACATTTCTTTTTCACGTGGAACTAATTTCTCTCATAAACAAAAGAATTTCGCTCCCGGGTGGGCTCGAACCACCAACCTTTCGGTTAACAGCCGAACGCGCTGCCTATTGCGCCACGGAAGCAGACGAGAGAAGCAGGCGAAAATGTCGAGATAAGAGACGGCAGAATTATTTTTTTTTTGTTGGGAGAGGGAAAATTTTTTGTGCTAGGAAATTTTTTTTTGATCTACCGCGCGAAATTTTGAATTTTTTGGAGGAAGAGTGGATTGTTTGATGTCGAATATTTTTCATTTCTTCTTTTTTCTTCGCAATTGGATCGGGAGGATGGTTGGAAAATCGATAATTGTGAGTTTTTTTTGAAACTTGAAAAAATAAAAAAATAAGGGATTTTCTAGGTGTTTTCTTGGACTTCTAGATGGTTTTTTTTTGTGATTTCGGATTTCTGAAAAAAAAATTTAGAGAATAAAAGTTGTTTTCTAGACCAAATTTTTGAGTTTTGAAAAGTTTTTGAATTTTCAAAGGTTTTCTAGGCTATATTTGAACTTCTGAGACATTTTACAGCGAGTTTTGAGATAAAATTTTAATTTTTTCGGATTTTCCAGAAGATTTGGGCTTTCTGATAGATTTCTAGGATCATTCTCTAGTCCATTTTTGAGTATATTGGCCCAATTTTTGTTAATTTGCAGTTTTTCCAGGTTAACTTTTAGTATATTCGTAATTTAGCTGTATGATTTTTAAATTTTCTAATAAAAAATCGAAAATTTATCATGATTTTGTGATTATCCAGTAAGCTTTATGATCATTATACCTTTTCGTAGGAAGTTTTCTATTGTGGCCTAACTTCTGTTGGTTTTCTAGGCCACATTTTTCTCGCGCTTGGTTATCATTTGGTTCCTCACAAGGGAGATGTAAGTAGTTATTAACGGACTTCGGAATGAAACATATGTCATTCGATAGAGTTTTTCATGCTGATCAACATCCCGCTTCTAACTTTTGCAAAGCTCTGCGCGGAGAGCTGAAAATTGAGCTCTAAGTTTGCTCTGAAAACTTTAAATATCTCTTCGAAATTATATGCTATCCATGGAATGAGAGTACTAAAGGGTTTTCTGGAGAATTTTCAGTTTTTCGAGTAAATTGAGCTTGTTTTGCACTTTTTTAAAACTTAACCATACCAAATGTGTAGAGAAAAAAGCCAATAAATATCAAGAAACGGTTAGAAATCTTGTCCGAGAGAAGTACAAAAGTCGGGTTCTAAAAATCTGGGTTATTTTATATCAATCGATCGAGAATTTCACGCTGAACCCGATGCTGAACTTACAGTAACCCTCAAAACGAACCTTAACATCAATATCGATCATGGCGGTCTTCTGCAATCCCGCGCGTTGAAGTTGGAACGATTTACCATCCGTCGAAATGTTCCAAACACTTTGGCCATGCGCGAAAAAGATCCACAACGGTGTCGCATCCAAACGTTCGCACGTGCGATTATTCGCGGCGAGGCGATAGAATCGCGTGTCGCAAGTGCACGCGTATCCTCCATCGAGATTTGTGCATTTTTGCGAGCACGCTGAGCTCAGACTCGCGCATTCGCCCACATCCAAACACTTGCGACTCGTCGTGTCGTAATAGTAACCGGCGAGGCGACATTTGCAGTTTTTCCCTTCGGCGTCGCAGTTTTTCCTTTGTTTCTGGTCGCGTTCAAGTTTAGATGACACGTGGCTTCAGAATTGCGGTGCGCGATCACACAATATCCAATAAACGTTGTTGTGGTTTTTTCATTTCAAGCATTGTTATTAATACATGTATTGTTTATCCGGCGAGGTCAGAAGTCGCTTGAAAATAGGAAGAAAATGAAATTGGTTCGGATCGCGGGTAGATCAAAAATGTCTTGTAGCGACGAGGTGAGTGTGTAGTTCTTTTGGAGCAGAGACAAATCAATATATTTGTTAAACGTTGATTTTTTTGTTGTTTTTACCACAATGAAATCAGAAGAGAGTTGCTTTTTCGTAGTAAAATGTTTAAAAAAACATTTGTATGAAGGAAAATGCGCTTCATATTCAAATATTATCAGAAACCAGTTTTCAATAATTTCACATGGTGAAAATTCATACAAATGTCAAACAATCTAATCGGAACTGATTGAATGAATAACCATTTCAAACAGTTTTTCTGATAAAAAATTAACAGTGCCTGAAATCGGTGTATCTACACATGTCGTTAACATGGGTGTGCACACTTCCGGCACTCTTAAATTCAGTTTTTCCTTCAAAAACGCGAAGCTTTGCTAAATTTATTATGTTGAAAACAAAAAAAGCAACGTATAATAAATATATTGATTTGTCTCTGCTCCAAAAGAACTACACACTCACCTCGTCGTTACAAGACATTTTTGATCTACCCGCGATCCGAACCAATTTCATTTTCTTCCCATTTTCAAGCGACTTCTGACCTCGCCGGATAAACAATAGGTTATGGCAAAAACAGAAAATATTGATTTTGAGCTTTCCGCGCGGAGCTTTGCAAAAGTTAGAAGCGGGATGTTGATCAGCATAAAAAACTGTATCGAATGACATAGGTCTCGTTCCAAAGTCCGTTAATACCTAGTTTCATCTCCCTTGTCAGACCATGTTCTATAATTTCTGAACTATTTTCTGTGGCTTTCTCGGTCAGTTTTTGGTTTTTTAGGTCATTCTGTTGATCCCTAGTATTTACTAGACCATATTCTGGATTCTTCGTCTCCCAGCAGCAAAAAAATAATGTTTTATACATATTTCGGGGTTCTAGGCTACTGATTTTTAATTTTTTTTTAAATTGGGTGAATGGAGTTGGCGAGTTGTTCTTGAATTTTTAATTGTACATCGAAAATCATTAAGTTTTTGTCATACCAGGGCAGTTTTCTATTGTGGCCTAATTTCTGTTGGTTTTTAGGCCATTTGGTTTTCTAGGCCACATTTTCTTGCGTTTGGTTATCTTTTGGTTACTCATTCTGTTCGTCTAGGCTTCCAGGATAGTTTTTATAGATATTTACTAGTTAAGTATGTTTCGGGATTGTAAAAATTGAATTCAATTAATTATTTTAGAAACGATTGCTCAATTTTCAAACGTTTTTTTCTGATTTTCTAGAAAATTTTTCTGAAAACAACACAGTGAATATTCAAAAATTCGTTGAAGGTTAAAATAATAAATCTACTCGAAAATATCGCTGTATTTTCAGCAAAAAAAAATGTTTAAATCGAAAAAATTAAATTTGAAACTATTACGTTGAAATTTTAACAATTACTAGTTTTGAAAATGTTTTTTCTCGAAAACTAGACTTTCTGAGATTGATTTTCTGACGTTAATCTCCGCGCGGACAGCTGAAAATCAAATTTTCAGATAAACTTCCAGATTTCTAAAAGGTCTGAAAATCGTGAAAATCCTGAACCAGGATAGTTTAGGTTTCACAGAAATTTAATGAACAGTTCTTCGAGTATTTGGTCTTCAACATACGGGGAGTTGACAAGTTGCTCATAAAAAAGAGCACATTTTTAAGGTATAGAAAATTATATTTGAAATTTGAAAAACATTTTTTTTCGAAAACTAGATTTCTCGAATTTTTTTTCCTTAAATCCAGCTCAAAATTTCAGCCAAACTTCGCGCAGAGAGCCTGAAAATAGAACCATGCAATTTTGAAATTTATCTTCAAATCCCTTTTTCCGGATTTTTTAAAGGGACTAGTTTGGTCAAAGTTAGAAATTTGAAAACTTTCAACGTATACGTTAAAAGTTTCCAAATTTCTTTTTTCAAATGAAATTTTCTCGAATACCAGACTTTTCCGTAAAAAATCCCTCGAGGGTTCCACCTAAAAAAATGTGCTCTTTCATTTAAGAGCAACTTGCCGAATCCCTTTACCCCACCTTTAAAGATCATTTTCCAAACTACCCCTTTATCAATTGAAGTCACTATAAATAGTAAAAAATCCAAAAAATTCTCTGAAATTCTTTTTTTTTCTCGTTCTACTTGTTATTATTTCATTTTCCTCTTGATTGGCCAAATCATCTTCGTATTTCGCATGAATGTTGTTTTTTCTTTCTTTCATAAAAACAAAAATCTGAAATTTCACACCTTCTTAAAAAGTGCATTTTCAGCAGTAAATAAAAACCTGAAATTCGGTTCCTTATTTTGAAAATCTGCGCGTTGTTTTTTCGTGGCTCCCATAAATGTTTAATTTTTGTGTGCGAGAGACAACAAAAAACAAGAAACACATTCATTTTCGGGTCGTAGGTTAAGCGCATAAATTATCTATCAAAAAAGGGGGTGAGAGAGAGAGAGAGAGACGCAGACAGATAGATAAACAGAAGGAAAATGGAATTGTTTGGTTGTTGTTGTTGTTGTTGTTCAGTTGCTGAAGTCTTCTTCTGAAGCCGAACGTTTGCCGAATCGCATCCATTTTGCGTTTGGTGATCGTTTACCGAATCTGGAAATGAAATATTAGTTATCGGAGGTTGTTCAGCGTAAAATTCTGATTTGAATGGTCCAAAAATCGGCCTTCTAGCTGGTCTCTGAGCTGAGATATGAGCATAGCCTAGAAAACCAAAGTTTTGGGTTCCTAGGCCATGAAAATCTGATTTAGAGAAATTTTCACGACTTATCGATTCGCTCAATTTTCTCAGCCTGAAATTCTGATTTGAATGGTCCAAAAATCGGCCTTCTAGCTGGTCTCTGAGCTGAGATATGAGCATGGCCTAGAAAACCAAAGTTTTGGGTTCCTAGGCCATGAAAATCTGATTTAGAGAAATTTTCAGGACTTATCGATTCGTTTAATTTTCTCAGCCTAAACTTCTGATTTGAATGGTCCAAAAATCGGCCTTCTAGCTGGTCTCTGAGCTGAGATATGAGCATGGCCTAGAAAACTAAAGTTTTGGGTTCCTAGGCCATGAAAATCTGATTTAGAGAAATTTTCAGGACTTATCGATTCGTTTAATTTTCTCAGCCTAAAATTCTGATTTGAATGGTCCAAAAATCGGCCTTCTAGCTGGTCTCTGAGCTGAGATATGAGCATGGCCTAGAAAACCAAATGTTTTGGGTTTTTCGGCCACGGAGTTATTTCTGTTTGTAGGTTAGCTGGTGAAATCGTGTTGACTTCCATCGTAAGAAAATATATATAAAAAAATTTCACGTGGCCGAGAAACTATAAAATTTGAGATTCTAGGCCACCAGGCGTGGCCTAGAAAGCCAAATTCTTGAATTACTAGGCCATGAGCTTTTTTCGGCTCCAAAAATAAGGATCTTACTACCTTTCGACTCATGATAAGATGCCCAAATAATTTATTGGGCTAGTACTTTTCAAGCTGGCCTAAAAATCCAAAAATTGGTTTTCTAGGCCACCTAAATCAGTTACGCTGTGTAAATATATGATTCAAAATACATTAAGATTGTCAAGCATAAAATTCTGATTAAAACAGTATAATTATTATCATAGTAGCTTGGGTACGAGAGAAGATATGGACGTGGCCTAGAAAACCAACATTTGGAATTCTAGGCCACCACATTTTCGAAACCAAGTCACCTAATG
>LR552337.1:0-43139 GCA_900536415.3 Caenorhabditis sp. 38 MB-2015
TGTCTCTCTGTCTCTCTGTCTCTCTGTCTCTCTGTCTCTCTGTCTCTCTGTCTCTCTGTCTCTCTGTCTCTCTGTCTCTCTGTCTCTCTGTCTCTCTGTCTCTCTGTCTCTCTGTCTTCTTCCTTATTCCTTTTTTACAGAAGTTCCTCTTGCTTGGATTGAAAATGCGTTCAAACTTCCCCACTGTCATCTTGCTTCTGTTGCCAACGGTGATCATCGCTTCTGGCGTGCTCCACCAGATTTTCACCACTTCTACAACTGTCAAGTTCCAATTCCAAATCGCACACCACAAGTCCTATGAGAACAAACATGCCAAACCGTTCATGTACTACCTGACACCCGATCAACGAAAAGTTGCCGAGATCCCAATGCCTGAATACGGAGAAGACTACGACTACAAAGTTTCCATCTTCAACAAGACAACTGAAGAGCAAATTGGCTCCACAATCCATCGCCGTATGATCTTGAAAAAGTCGGATCAATATCTCGAAGATGTTTACTTCATCAATCAAATCCGATTCACCATCAAAACCAAGTTTCAATGCGCTGAGTAAGCTTACAATCAAAATAAATAAACTTTCCATTCTACTATTTTTCTAGGAATTTTTACGGACCCCGATGCGAAGACTTCTGCCAAGATCAAGGAGCAAAATCAGGACGTCAACGTTGCGACAAGGAAACCGGCCAGCTTCGCTGTGACATTGGATGGATGGGCCCAAAATGTGCTCAAGGTATTTCATATTTTAAAAAAATCCAGTTCATTTTGGTTATTTTTTTAGCAATCGACCCAAGACAATGCAATTGCCAAAACTCTGGTACCTGTGTCTCAACAGCCACCAACGATTCAGTTCTCGAATGCGAATGTCACAAAGGATTCACTGGACCAAAATGTGAGAATGGTGCAATCGAATCAATCGATAACTCCCATATCTGCTCTGCCGAGCATGTTTGCCTCAATGGCGGAAAATGCCACCCAAATGGAATGAATCGTTACTGCGAGTGTCAAACTGGCTTCATCGGAGAGTTCTGTCAAGCATTCGTCGATGCACCAACTCAGATGGAGGAAGAATCTGTTGTCTTCAAATGGGAAGTCATGGCAACTTTGGCGATTCTGATTGTGTTCATTTTCTTCGTCGTCCGCCACATCAGACACCGTCGAAGCATGGAGGTCAAGTTCATTCTTGGTGACATGGCTCGTCAGCTCGCAAAACCAAAGGAAACATGCGAGGAGCTCTGTATCATCAATCCATACTCAGATTTCAGGCAAGTTGATAACTAGATTTTTTTTCTGAAATCTTATTTTTTCAGCGGCAAATGTCAGGAGGAAGAGCATGCCTACGCAACAATCGAGGATGTTGTCTGAATTTTTGTAATAATTTGATCTACCATATCTAATCCCGATGTCACTTTTTCGAATGCTCTTTTGTATATTTTCGTTTTGATCTACCTCGATGATCCCTACATTTACCTCGATACTCTTTACCTACTTTTGTATATGTATATTTTTCCATTTTTGTCACGTTGACACTCGTTAAATTTTCTCATTCTGATCTACCAATATTCTACCTCGATTAACCCTACCTATATCTCAATACCCTTTGCCTACTTGATTTTGTACATAATTTCTTATATATACCCTTTTATATTTGTTAGTTACCTCACCAATTGTAGACATGATATTTCGAAATTGTTAATAATAAAAAAGTTTGGTGAAAAAAAGTTGGATTAAAACTACAAAAATTCTCAAAATTTCGAAAATTCATATCATTTCACATTATCATTGTGATATAAGATAGTCGCTATGATTTTCATCACGCTCGCAATTTTTGCGATCACCAGTTTCTGTGAGTTTTTGACTAGGTTCCTTGAAAAGTTACAAAAAAAAATTTAGATCGTCGTTCTGAGCAAAGCATTCCAATTGAGATTGTTTTGTTCAAAACTCCTCAACTTCATATCTTCTTTGTTGATTGTCAAGAGCCAACCGATGAGGTAGAATCCAATCGAAATTATACAAAACCACCCGGCATTCAGATCCTCAAAGCTACCCGGAATGATGAACTTCGAACGGAAGTCTACCTCTGTTGGGATTCAGACAAATTTCAAAAACCATGTGAAAAATCTAGTATATTAGTGGACCCAATTGTTCTTTGGAGTGTGGATGGTTTCCAATGGATGAAGATTTCGACAAGGTTATCACAAGTGTTGAATGATAAGATGGATAAAGTCAAAATCCCATCCATCACTAATTTCTTTGTTGACGTCGAGGTTCCGGAGTATTTGACATTCAAAATTCGAGAATTGATCTATTATCATTGTGATATAAGATTTCGATTGGATGAGATTTTGGAACTGGATGTGAAGATGGTTGTGGAGGAGAAAGAAGTTCGAGAAGAAGTGGTAGAAGAGACCGAAGAAGTAATTGAAACTTATGTTTACAATTAAACTTTTCTTGAATAAATCCATTTGTTGCAATGAGGATATTTTTCTAACTAAACTTATCAAGGAACCAAATCTCAAATGTGTTACTTTCAAATGAGCATAGGCCCCTAACACTGACAGGTAGTGGCTCTGTGATTGTCCAAAGCCAGTTCTCCACATCTCATTTTCATGATATTTCCAATAAGACCATTTCGTAATCTTCTCATTTCGATACACATTTTTGAGAAAAATATCTACGTGTTGACGAAAAGAGATATTTTGTAGTTGAAAAATTCCAATCATTTTGTAGTTTCTTTAGACAACAATACTGAAAAACGCCTCTGCAAAATGCGATGATTCAAAAAAATAAAAAAAAAGGAGTGTTTGGTTGAGATAATCGAATTTTAAATCAAAGTTGAGTGTTGATATGAGAATCAGGACCGCATTTTTGAAATAGCTTTTTAAAATTCGAAAATTTACTCACACATAGATTTGCTCAATTACAAAAAATATGGGATTTTGACCTTGTGGCTGATGAAATAGGAGAAAATTGTGAATTAAATTTTTTGTTATTCTTAGAAACTTAGTAGAAGTCTTGATATCATATAAAAAACTTAAAAATTGCAATCCTCAGATAAAAAATAGGAGTTCTGATAAAAATTAATTCCACAATTATTGTCAAAAATTGAACAATAGGAACAAAAATAAGACAATGTTCAACCATGTTGTTAAATTTTCACAGATTTTTTGAAGATTTTTAATCAAAACTGAAGGTTATGCCTTTTCGTTTTTTCTGACCCCCAAATTTTTTTGATTCACAGAAAGATTCTTGTAAAATTCCTTTAAGATAGCAAATTCTCGGTGACAAAAAATGAAATTAACATTTCATATTTTTACAACTGAAATTGAATATTATGTTCCAACTCCTAATATATTTTGAAAAAAAGTAAAAATTCAATTTTGTGATTTTTAACATATTGTTTTATTATTTTTTTGGAACTAACAATTTCAGTAGCTAAATTTTTCAGGTTCAATGGATTTTAGAAGGAATTCGTGGAATCTAAAATAGCAGGTTCTTCTTCGTTTTGGTTGATGTGAAAATTATTTAGTCGAGGATTTTTTAAACATGTAATTTCCATTTTTATGGATCTCAGCAATGGGCTCAATTTTTTATCTAGTAAAAATAGAACCCAAAATTTTTTTTTGGTTTTTATTTTTTTAGATTTTGAAATACATTTCAGAATCACTTTTTTTCTGAAAATACAATGAAATTTGAAACTATGGTAGGGTGACTCAAAGTTGACGAATCTACCTCAAATTTTTTTTTCAAAAAATTATAAGATTTTGTTTTCAGATTTCATTTTTCCTTTTCATATACATATACTAATTCCTCTAACTCAATTTTTTCTTACCTGAACTTTTGAAACTTGACACCAGTAAAAAAATTGTTTTTTCCTCTGGATTATTTTTTGCGCCGAATTCGGATTTTGACAAATGACCGACTGAAAAACAAAAAACAAGAAAAAAGAGAAGAAATATGATATTTTCTGGATTTTAATTCATTCTACAAATTGAATTTCCAATTAGAAATCTTGTTGGTAAAAATAAAAAATACTACTATTTGTTTGGGGCAAAAAATGCTTCTTTTTTCATTTTATTTATTAGAAAACCATTTTTTAATTGCTAGAAAAAAGAGCAAAGAAATTATTTCCGCTTGTCGAAAATTATGTTTCTCAAAAAAAAAAAAAAAGTTTTTTGACTCCCCTTAAAGTACTCGTATCTTTTTCTATATGCATGGCTAATTTCACAATTTTCTACTGCTGAATTTTTTTCTCGGAAAAACTCGTGTTTTTCTCATTTTCCTGTCAAAACAAAGGTGAAATTCTCTATTTTTCCCAGTTTTTGTTGGATAGACTCAATTATTTCATTTCATTTGATTCTGTTTCCAGAAAAATTCGAAAATCAAATTTCTATTTTATTCGATTTTTCCTCGGCAGCTTTTTCTAAATAACAATACAAGGCTTCCTTTCTCCTATTTTTCTGACTTTTTCTTTCTAATTTTTCTTTTTTCAAAAAATATAAATAGATGAATATAGAAGCTTAACTATACATATATAATATAATATGTTAAATTCATTTTATAATAAACCGATTGTCGTCTGGGTAACAGAATATTATTTTTCTATTTGCACTTTTTCATATATATATCCAGTACTTTATAGATCTAAAAAACAAAATTTTCTACGAAAAATCAAAAATTCCGAAGTTTTAATAGTAAATAAAAAATATTAACGAAGATTTTCAGGTTCACGTGTTTTTTATTCATACATCACATCTCTCAGAAAATTGTTTTTTTTTCTTCCTCTATTCTATATCTAAAAATAATTGAATTTTACGTTACGATAATTATACATCCCCAAGTCTATACTAGTTGAATTTCAGATGGCTCACAAGAAGAAACATCATCATCATTCTCATTCCGGGCGAAATAGTGGTAGGACAAGAAGAGGTAAGTTTTGAAACATTCATTTTCTCAAAATATCAAATTTCTACTATTGGAAATGCTGTCTTTTTACACACTTTTTGCTGGGATTCATGTTGTGTAAAAAATGACGAATTTTGTGTTGTGATGTCTAGATGTACTTTCGGGTTATTGTACTTGGTTTTTGACCTTTTCACAAAGCTACAGGGGTGATCCCTGTTGGTTGAATTTTCATAACTCTGCTCAAAATAGTTTTCGGTTTTATAGTTTGCTCAATTATGCTCAAAGGTATCAGCAAAATGTTCCTGTTTTTGTAGGATGATATCTGAAAAATTATGTGATGGTGTTCAAAGCGAAAAAAGTACCGTATCAATTTAAAGGAACATACCTAGTTTACAAAAAAAATACCTGTAGCAAAAAAAAACGTAAGAATGTTCTGCTACAAGTAAGTTTTTTTTTGTAAATAATGGGCATGCTCCTTTAAACTGATGCGGTCCTTTTTTTTTGAGTGTTTGGACAGAAATTTTTTCCTAAAAACTTTGGCAAATGTTTTTTGTTGTCAAATTGACCTTATGAGCTTTTTTTTTCAGAAGTTCAAGTCCATTTTTCTAGTAAATAAACTTTAAAAAATCTAAAAATACTCAAAATTGTCCTGGTTATTTCCAGAATCATTTTTTTAGAAATAGTTTCCAATTGTTTCCAGTTCACTATGATTTTTCGGCATAAATCGTGAAAAATTATGAATTGAAAATATAATACTGATATTCATCAGATTGTCGTAAAAAGCTGCTGAAAAGTCGTAAAAATTGAATAAAATATTTTTGTATTCTTTTTTATCAAGTTACTTTTTTGATAGAAATCAAAAATTGGACCAAAACCACCAAAATATACTACTGTACTTCAAAAAATCATCCAAAAATTTTGTTGAAAAACCCCATGACTCATATCACACTTAACAATGAATACCGCAAATGAGAGTAAACAAATTGTAAGAAGTTTGATCATTAATATAAGTACAGTACTTCAAACTCATATGCTTCATTCATTTCTTGTTGTCACAATTTGTCATTTTTAAAAGTGACAAACCTCTCTTTTCGTTATAATTTTTTACCTTAGGCTTAGATTCCACCTCATTGATAAAATATAATATATTTTTAAAAAAATAAATTCACAAAAATAATATTGTTTTTTTTTGTGCATCTAATATTTACTTCTCTTTCCATCAAAAAAATCACACGAGATCAAGTGTTGTTTATGAGTGGATGCAGCGGTCATAAATTGATTGGTGTGTGCGTTTGGCGGGAAGAGTGTCCACCCACCCTGCTCACCACCCTACAAACAAGAAAAAAGAGCAGACGTTGCTTTTTTCCACTTTTTTTGCGTTTCTATAAGCTTAACAGAGTTTTTTGACGTTTTAGAGAACTTTTTGCTTTTGAAAATACTTTCCTAGAATTCCGAACAATTTGCAATGTGATCAATAACGTCCAGAAAAACCAAGAAATTTTTTTGAGTGTTAAAATCCTGTCAATCAAAAATGAACACATGTTACTGACCCTTTGTTTCAATATTTTAGATTTTCAAAAATCATTTTCTTGTTTTTTCTCCAATCATGCGGATAAATCTCCAATGATCCTAAAAAGTGAACAATTCAATTATTTTCCTCTGATTCTTATTAGTATTTTTCTTTTTCTATGTGTCTTTTTCTTGCGATGTGAAAAAAGTCTTTAAAATAAAATAAACAAAAGAGAAGATGACCTTTTTCACACAAGCAGAGCTCTGAGCTGCTTTTGAAGTATTTTTGGAATTTTTTATTGGTGCGAATCTTTAAGTGGATAGGATATGATAATTGGCTGAAGATGTGCAATTATCCAAAATTTAGTTGATTGTTCATACGTTTTAGAGGTTTTCATATTTCAAGAGAGTTTTTTTCATACTTTCAGAATGAAGTGGAAAGATACTTCCACGTTTGAACAGTTGGAAAAATGAATATTTTCACTCTTGGCTTGGCTAGTCCATAACTCGGCTCTCTGTAAACATTTTTTGAAAATTAAAAAACCATTTTTCTAAGAATTGATTTGTGAATTACAGAAAATACTTCAGGGACTCAATCTAAAATTTCTTACAAAACTAAAGTCAGCTTTCTCAGAACCTACTGAAGCCTTTAAAAATCGTAAAACTATTTCTAAAACCTTCAAAAACTCAGATTTTTGACAAATGAGTTTCATGGATTACACTTTTTTTTTCACAATTTGTGCACTTTTAGAGTTTGACCTCTTTGTCATAAAGATTTTTTTTGTGGAAAAGGTTTTTTTTTTTCTAAATATTGAGTGAAGTAATGAAACAGACATTTTTAGATAATAATAATAATATCTCGAAAACTTTTTAAATAAATTTTTTCCGGTGGAGGTCACTATGATAAAAACTTTATCATAGTCCAGGGTTCGAGCTCTATGAGTGCACAAATTATTGGATAACTTCTGAATCTACATAGAACTTTTGAGTTTTTCTGTAAATTTTTTGGAGATATTGACTGTATTTTCAAACCTTTAACACGAATAAATGATGTTTCAAAAATATACAAGCCAAATTGTGAAGATTTAATTATTGCCAAAAAACAGTTTAATATTTTTCACAAGAAAATATATTGAGAAAATATTGGAAGTTTTGATTAAAATGTTTCATTGGAATGATTTTTCGTTTTTTTTTGTGGAAAAGTTTTTTATTTTCCTGTATTTTCAATAAGAACAGGTCATGGAACCCACATTTTAAGATTTACTAGTATTTTGATGAAGTATACGAAAAATTGAGGTTTTCTCAAAACTTACAATTTTTCCCCAATAGTATTCTGAAGTCTTTGGCTTTATGAAATCATCCGGATGATTTCAAAAAAATTTCAATTTTCTCACCATTCTTGAAAATTTTCCTTCCGTTTCACATTCTTGTCTTTCAAACCCCCTTCTCTGCTCCCCTAAACAATACAAAATTAGAATTTTGCCAAAATTTATGCGTCCAACATCTCATTAACATTTCCCGAATTTTTCATAAAATATAGCTCCTTTCTCATCCACCCAAAAAAAATATTCTCCTATTTTTGGCGCATTATAAATTAGCGAGATTTTTCATTTTTTTTTATTTACATATTATTTGTCTTCTCTACGATGAATGAAAGGATTTTAGGACAGGGTATTTAGTTATTCAAAAGAACATTTTTTTGATAAATAATTCTCGGTTTCTCCCTCAAGTTACTTTGATTTTCTATAGAAAGGAGAAAAAAACTATATTTCTGATAATCTGCCCAACTTTTTTTTCAAAAGAAAAATGAACAAATAGGGATTTTAAAAACTCGAAAAACAAGGTTTTAAAATCTGATATATTTTCTTTTTCCTCGAAAAAAAAAACAAAAACAATGTTTAGTGGTCACATGTTTCAAATCAAACCCATTCCGTTTTTTTTCTGTTTGTTATTCTTATTTTTTTCTGAGCTGGTGAGCACAAAAAAAAGACTCTCATTTTCCACATAATTGATGATGATTTTCGTGTGTGTGTATGTGCAAGTGAAAAAAGTCTCGTTTTCTTGTTCCACAACAATTTGATTATATTTCTAGTTTTTTTTTTGACAGGTTTGAAAGAGGAACTGGTTAAAGAACATCTAGTTATTTTTGGGTTTTTGAAATTTTTTGTGAATTTGGGGAGATTTGGAAGGTCTCGAAGATCTGTATGACTTCTGGAGAACTTCAAAGAATTCTGACTAGAAAAAATATGCTTTTTGATTTTCAAAAGCTAATTTAGAGACTCAAGGAAAGTACCAGTAAGTCCTTAAAAAGTTGGTTTCTTATTTTTAATTTTAAAATTTTAAGGTTTCTGTTTGTTCTTTGAAGATTTTTCGAAATAAATTACAGGAGATTTGTAAAAATCTCAAAATTCATCCAAAAAATATTCTAATATCCCCAAGGGAAAAAAATCGTTCACAAACTGGCCCTTTTTTCTTTTGTTTTTCTAGAAAATGTGATATTCTACAACAATTTCTGAGGTCCTTAAAATAAATATTTTCGTTTCTCAGAAAAATTGGAGGTTTTTCTCATTTCCAGCTGTTGCAAATTTTTTGCTTCAAGATTTTTTTCAGAATTTTGAGAGAGAACTTTGTGCTTTGGGGGTTTTCGAAAGAATTTCTTGATCTGATCACTTTTTGATTCATTTTCTGATATTGTTTTTTTTATTGGCCTGATTTTAACAAGTTTTTTCAATTTTTGAGATTGATTTTTCTTGAAAATATTTTCGATTTTTCAAAATATTCGAAAATTTTTCAGTTAAAGGTGAGGTAAAGGGACTCGGCAAGTTGCTCTTAAAAGAAAGAGCACATTTTTTCAGGTAAGACGTTGAAAGTTTCCAAATTTTCAACTTTGAACATTTTTTTCTCGAATACTAGACTTTTCGGTAAAAAATCCCTCGAGGGAATCCTAAAAAATCCTTTAAAAAATGTGTTTTTTCTTTTGAGAGCAACTTGCCGAGTCCCTTTACCCCACTTTTAACTGAAAATTCACGTCTTGTTCCAAAAAATTAATATATTATTTATTGGAAACAAGCTATGGTGTTAGGTTTTTGTTTAAAAAATAAATGAGGTAATCCTTATAACATTGGGCTAGCTCGAAAAACTGTGATTCAAAAAACACAAAAATATCCTCTTCCAAATTATAGGTTGCCTGCAATTTTTTTACATAAACTCTCATTTCAAAAATATTTCTATTCAACGTGTTACAATTCCAAAACATCTCAAATTTCCCCTTTTTCTTGTTCTAAAATGTTGCTCTTTTCTGAGCAAAGAATACAACTTTTTTTCTTGGAGAAGAGTCACGAAATTTTTTCGAAGGTCAATTGCACGTCTGTTTTACTAATTAAATATTTTACCCTCCTTTTCTTTGTTGAGTTTCTTATTTTATGTTGTGGAAAGAAAAAAGTAAAAAACCGGATTCGAAACAAAAATCAATAAAATACCACTTTTGAAACGGACTAGATGGATTCTATACACAATTCGGTTCTTCGTGTTTTTATTATCAAATTTTTAAGTGAATGGAAATTGTTTTTCCAGACAAAAAAAAGTGCAGAACAATTTACTGGATAGTTAAAGTGTAAATATCCAGAAATAACTGAAACATTATAACAAAGATCACTGAAAAAGCCCAAGTAACCCTTCATCGCAGGCTTCGAAATAATTTTTCGGATTTTAGTCCCAATGAACTTTTCAAAAAATGATTTTTTTTTTTTTGAAACTTCCCTGTCACATCATAACCACAAAATCCTTCAGCCATATTTTTTCTCTCTTTCAATTTTTTTCGCTGTCATCGCTATTTTTTCTCGAATCTCCTCTCATCAAAATAGAAAAAAACGTTGATGATGAGATTGTAATAAATATCTGATCCTAGAGAACGAACAAAAACTTTCTAGCAAATGAATTTCATCTTCAGGAGAAACGCCACCTGGTAGAGAAAGGGAGGAGGAAGAAGAAGAACATCGAATGGAGCTCATTGACAAAACAGTTGAGCTCAAAGGTAGCCAGATTCTCAACATGAATACCTATCATGCTATTGTTTGGCAACGGCGATTTATGGCGTTGGCCAGCTTTTTGGCTTGGGTGAGTGGTAAAAAATTGTTGATTTCAAGAGTGGAACTGTTCGAATCGTGGGCCAAGGTTATGCTACCATATAAAAGCTTTAAAAAAATCATTTTCCTAAGATCAGAAAAATTTCACAGCTATTGAAAATTGAACAATTTCAAGATCTAGAATTTTTCAAATTGTGATAAGTCGTTTTATGGGGTTATTCAATCCGTAGAATTCAATTCTGATAACAAAATGAGCCAAAAATTCCATTTAGATCGAATTAATATCTCGGGGAAAAAACGGCAAGCGTGTCGCAAGGCTTTTTCCTTGTCGCAAGCTTGCGGCAGTTTGTCGCAAACTTGCGACACATTTTTTCTGGCGCAAGGGTGTCGTAAGCCGTGCAGTAGTTTTGCTGCTAGATGTCGCAAAGCTCGCGACTATTGGCGCAAGAACACCGCAAGCCTTGCGACAGCCGAATGTCGCAAGTTTGCGACAAATTGCCGCAAGTTTGCGACAAACTGTCGCAAGCTTGCCGATTTTTCCCCGAGATGGTATTAGCAATAGAGCACGTGTTACCGATTAAATTTTCATTAACATACAACTCTTTTATTTAAAATCAACTTATTTCTTGTGAAAATCTCATTTTTAACAAGAAAGTAAACAGACTTGTTTGACTTGTAAAATGATACTTGTATCAAGTTACTTCAAAAACATCTTCCAAGGTGGTCAAACTAGAGATCGCAAAGATTTTTTTTCTAGTTTTTATGAGCGTTTGGAATCTACTTATGGCATGATAACATGATACACACTTCTTGATAGGTACACCAAAAAATTACGTAATTTTCTGACCAAACATATGCCATTTTTTAGATCCAATTCTCTAGAGAAAAACCGGTTCTATCCCAGTATAGGGGTCCCAGAATAATATAAGGGTCCCAGAATAATATAAGGGTCCCAGAATAATAAAGGGGTCCCAGAACAGAATAATATGAGGGTCCCAGAATAATAAAGGGGTCCCAGAACAGAATAATATAAGGGTCCCAGAATAATATAAGGGTCCCAGAACAGAATAATATAAGGGTCCCAGAATAATAAAGGGGTCCCAGAATAATAAAGGGGTCCCAGAACAGAATAATATAAGGGTACCAGAATAATATAAGGGTCCCAGAATAATATAAGGGTCCCAGAATAATATAAGGGTCCCAGAATAATAAAGGGGTCCCAGAACAGAATAAGGGTCCCAGAATAATATAAGGGTCCCAGAACAGAATAATATAAGGGTCCCAGAATAATATAAGGGTCCCAGAATAATATAGAGGTCCCAAAATAATATATATGGGTCCTCAAATATTTTTTAAAGAAAAAGTGGTCTAAAAAATTAAGTAGTCCTGCATAGACCCTACTGAAAGAGCGCATAGCCCCCTGTTGAAAGAGCCCATAGCCCCAATCCAAGGGCCCATAGCCCCTATTGAGACGGCCCATAGTCTTTTTTGATTCTCGTGATCTTTGTTTTATTTTTTGGGATCTTTCTATTATTCTGGGACCCCTTAAATATTCTGGAACCCCTATACTAGGATAGAACCGAAAAACCTGCCAACTCTCTCTACCCCACCTTTAAAAACCGAAACTATTTCCAATATTTTTCCAGCTCGCCGTAATTCTGTTGATAATCGCATTGGCAACTTGTCATTGGGAGTCGATATCATTTTTCAATTCCGATTTTTACAAAGTCCATGTCGATCTTGGTGTTTGGGGTGAATGGAGAAGGATAAACAACTTTAAAAATATAACAGGTAAGATTACACACACGGAACAATAACAAAGTCGTTAACCAATTTGATTCGATGGCAGAAGATATAATAGAAAGAAACTTTTTCAGAGACATGGATTCCTCATTTCCCAAAACCCGAGAATATTCCACGATTGGCTGAAGCGGACTTGAAAAGTGAGATTTTAAAGGTGAATTCAAAGAATTTCCGAAATTTCAGACTATTACCTTTCTCAAGCCTTCTTGTCAGCCGTCGCGCTGATTTTACTACTAAGCACAAACATGTTGGCAATCTACACATTCTATCATCATCGTTACATGTACAAAAGAGTTGTTGCATGTCTTTATGTGGTCGTTGGTAAGATTTTCAGTTTTTCATTCTGTGGGTGAAATATGAGAATGTATTTCAGCAATGACGATTTTTGGAACCATTGAAGTCTTGTCGAACAGCATTGAAGAGTGGAATACAGATTTACATGCGAAGGTTTGTTGGAGGGGCGTTTTTTGGGTCAGAACACAAAAATAAGGAATTTGGACCTATAAGAAATTAGTTAAATGATTTTCGAGACATTATGCTGGTTTTCGTGAATATATTTTTACTGGATTTTTCCAGAAACAAAATCGAATTTTAACTGTGATTAGAAATGAAGTTGGCCTTTTTTTCAATTTTCTGATTTTTGAGAAAATAATGGTAAAATTTGAATTATTGAGATACCGAAGACGTGTTTGTGTTCATTTTTTTAAATCGAAAATTTTCACAAAAAATATTTCAAAATCAATACTAATTTCGACACGCTCTTTCGAACGAGAATACTCCATTCAAGACCATAGTCGCTCTTTTTGAAGTCGATTTTTTCTAAAAAAAACGAAATTTCAAAAATTTGTAGAGTATCTCCAAGTTGATGAACCTAAATTTCATTTTAAGAAAGAACTTTTCGAGAAATTTTTTTTCGTGACATGGAGTTTCACCACACAAAAGAAGCCAGTGTGATGAACAAAAAAAGTACTTTCTGGTTTCTAAAATTTGGGTATTCAAAAAAAAAAGTTTAGAAATTTGAAAACTTTCAGCGTATAGAAAAAAACTTCAATTTTCGAAAAAAAAAATTGTGCGAAAGCTTTACTTTTCGGTGAAAAATCTCTCGTGGGGAGGATTATACCTTAAAAAATGTGCTCTTTTATTTGAGAGAAATTTTTGCTAGTTCATTTTACTTGAAAATATGTGTGTCAAAGTTGAATAATCTAAATTTTAACTTTAATTTGACAATTTTTTCGTGAGATGGAATTCAAAAACACACAACAGGAGCTAGTATGATGAATAATAAAAAAATATTGTTTAAAAAATTGTCAGAAAAAAATCTAGAAACAACTTTTTTTTAGGTCGTCTAGTCCTATTCAGAAAGACCTCAATTTCAAAGGGTCCCTTTCAGTAATTTTCAGTATCATGAGTTTTCATTAAAAAAAAACTTTACTTTGCTGTTGAAAATCCTTCGAGGATAGGAATAATCTTTTAAAAATGTGCTCTTTTGTTTAAGAGCAACTGGGTAACTCTCCTTACCCCACTTTCAGTGATATTTTCTAGTTTTGACCCCTTTCCTATCCAAATTACGAACTGTTTTTTGACCTTATTCCCATTTGTTCAAACTACATTCAATTTGAGTGAAATATGTATTGAACATTTCTATCTTCATCACATTGATGCTCGTTTGTCAATCAAATCTTTTTCCCCCATGGAAAGAGAAAAAATGAACTCCAGCAAATAAAAACCATAAAATATTTCAGGAAAAGGAATTACAACTAAATTACGAAATGAAACGTGAAATCGGCTATTCCACTCGTTTGGCACAAGTCGCCATCGGAATTTGTGCATTTGCTGCTATCTGTTTCGCTGTTGGATCTCATAAGCAAAAGGGTGAAAATGCGGCCACCGCTGAACTCGAAATCGAAGATCGAGAATACCACATGGGACGATAAATTAATTCTCTTTTTTTCACATTTTCCTATTTTGTGATTTTTCCGAGTTTTGATCTACCCACATATTTGTACACACTTTATTCACCCCAAAAATTGTCACCAAAACAAAAAAAAATAATAATTTGTGCCTTTTTTTCAATTTTTCTGAAAAAAACACCAAATTGAGCTTTGCAATCCTAATATTGAGAAATAACCTTTGTTTTCGATAAAAATTGGAAATGAAAAAGATGTTTGATTTATTGATTTTTTGCCTTTGTGTGAGAGATAGATTGTTATCAGTTTTTCAGGAATACTCCTTTTTTGGAGTATTGTTTTTTTTTCTGCCAAAAAAATGGGATTCGGAAGTGAAATTTGGGAAAGAATCCGAAGATGGCAGATCACGGTGGAACCTTTGATGTTTGTTTTGGCAGCATGTAATACAGCGGTGTGAGTTTTGGTTAAAAAAATTGTTTATTTGAAGTCCCTTTTTTTCAGAAATGAGGAATTTTTACTTGATCATGAATTATTTATGATAAAGCTCAATAAACATTTATCAAAATATTTTTTTCCGTTTTACTTATTCATGAATGTCATAATATTTGCAGGATATCAGAGTAATTTTTTGAAAAACACGTTCGGCTTTGAAAAAATATTGAAAATGATACATTTGACATGAGTAATATAATTTACTAGAACTAATAAAAATCAGAAATATTCTGTTATTGAAATTCATAGTTTTATTTTGACCAGAAGTTTCGTTTTTGACGGGTCGTGCCTGGCTGAAAAAATGCTATTCGAAATGATCTGAACGTGTTTTTTGAGGAAAATCGGGATAAATTGAATACCCTGTAAATTTGTACAAAAAATGAACCCTCTAGATTGTAATAAAACAATTTTCAAGGTCCAGTTCTCGAAAATTAATATTTTTTATAAATTAAATGTTTTGGTCCGGTTTTATTATATCCAGTCCAACCAAGGAAGTTTTTAACATCGATTTTTTGAACACATGTTACTAATTTTTTGATACAACGAAAAATTAGGTCAAAATGTCAAAACGCACATGACTTTTGTTTAACTGATAAACTGATAAACGTTGGCAATAAATTTTCTCAGTTTTTTAGTCTGTGTCAGGTCGGGACCATTTTGCATACGAAACCTGATAAGAAAGTAGGAAAGTATATCAGTGATAAGATAAATGATGCAAAGTTTATATTGGATGACAACCGATTGAATTTACAAAATATGATAAAGATCACCAAGCGCCAAAATTAATACCTTTTGAGGAAAAATCATCACAGTTTGGTTAGTTTTCAATATTTTCAAAATCTGCTTCTATTATCGGGTTCAGCTTAAAATTTTGAACTGGAAGGTTGTTAAAACGAATGGATATCAAAATTTGATTATTGCAAAAAAAGCTATTAACGTTGAGGAAAAACCATCACAATTCCGTCAATTTTCAAAATCTGTTTTCACTATCGTATTCAGCTCAAAATTTTACATTATAATTTGTATTTATTAACGGATTAAGTGGTAGACTAAGAGCTGTAAATATACTGGAAACAATATACAGATTTTTAAAATCAAACTAGCTGGAACTTGTATGTTTCTAGACCCCTTGAAAGACTTCCTGATTCCCCATTTCCAGAAGTATAGTATCCCCAGCTTTGAAAGAAGACAAAATGAAACGTGTCTACCCAGCACCACCAGATATTCATGGAAAAGATCTTGACAAATACTACAACAAAAAAATGGTGGAATGGGATAACTATTATGAATATGTGAATCTGCCAATTGCTTGTATTTTTGGAATTATTTATGGTGAGATGACTCCAATATTTTCTAGTTAAAACTTGGTAAAAAACTATTTAGGTGGCTTGAGTGATAGATATGGTAGAAAATATCCACTTCTAATTGGAATTGTTAGTGTGATTTTTTCGAATGCAAGTGAGTCCATTTTCACTTTAACAACTATTTTTCTATGCAATTTTTAGTGAATGCTCTAATATGGGCGCCGAGCACAGATTTGAGCCTAAACTGGACCTATCCAACAGCAGTCCTAACTGGTTTCCTGGGAGATTTCTTATTAACAATGAGTTGTATCAACGCCTATATTGCTGATGAATTCCCAGATAAAATTGAGGTATTCTTCAAATTTTAATAATAAAAACAATAACAGGAATAGTTCTTTTCAGTTGTCTTATAGAATGGTGGTTGTTTCAATATTGTTCAGTTTGGGATCATTTTTCGCGTCTAGATTTGTCAAACATTTGGTAGAATGGACTTCGAAAATCACAGTTATGTGGATCACCGAGGGAGTATATGCTCTAACCTTTATAGCATCAGCGGTGATTTTGAAACAAAAAAAACCAGTGGTTTACAAAGTCCCATTAGAACCTGATCAAGAAGATTTGCAAGAAAATGAAGAAGAATCTAAGCGGTAAATTCAGAATTGTAACGTTATTTAGAGAAAAAAAAATATGAGAATTTTCAGTCCAACGGTTCTTGAGACAGTTAAGCTATCATTTATATCAATCTACGAAGCGGCTAAAATTTTCACACTTCCTAGAGAAGGATATCGAAGGGCGTTTTTGTATTTGTGTTTCTTGGCCAATTTTCTGGATCAATTTGTTTGGGGAGAAGAGAAAGGTGAGCTTCATAGCAGTTAAAACTGATTATAAATTTTACGAACAGATAAAGGAAAATATTACGAGTGTGAATTATATTTTTTTTCATCTATTTTCTTTGATAATGTAAAGCTTTCGCTTCGAGATATTTTGATCTACAATTGTCTGGTTCTCTCATTTTTACTCACTATTTCGTCTAATAGATCAAAAAATGTCTTCTTGCAAAAGGAATAGAAAGTTAAAAGTGGCTGAAATAAAAAAAAATGTTTTTAAAACTGAAAGTAATCATGCAGTTAGGTTTTTCATATCTTCAAATTTATGATCTACTCAATATTTTTTGTTATATGATAGCGAAACCTTGGCTAGTGCAACATTTCTCTTCAAATGATCACAAAAAACTATTAAAAATTAAAAATTGACCTACAAGTTTTGACCTTTTTCATTCAATGAGTTAATTTTTGATTTTCTTGAAAGCTGAATTGTCTCAGAATTTAAAAAAAAGTAAAAAGAAACGACGCTTATGTGGTTTCTTATACATTTCTTTGTGTACTTCTCTCGGACAACATGATGATGATTTTTTTCATCCAATTTCATAGAACCTGTCAAAAATTCTAGAGCCCTAACTTTTTCCTTGAAAAAACAAATTACTTTTTCCCTCTCCCTGCTAGCGAAAAAAAGGTGATAATTGACATTGACATATTCCAGACATTAAAAATTATTTCAATTTGTAGGACTTTTGGGGACCTATGTCCGATTACCCCCCTTCAAATGGGACACTTCAACATACGCTGATTACAAATCATGGAGACCTATTGTTCGTAAGTTTTTTTCACCATATGAGAGTCCATTGAAAATCAAAAAATATTTGTAGAAATCGTGGGAATGTCAATTGGAATGCTATTTTTCAAGCGAATTTGTCATTTTCGTGACACTTTTATCATAGTTTTGGCGATTTTGAGTATGGCTGGATGTGTTTTAATGATCGGATTAGCACAGGTGAATTGGATTTGATGTACATGTACTAGTCAGAGAACATTTTTAAGGCTTCTTGGATGATTTTTGCAAGTTTAGCGCCTGGTAGTTTGCATGGTTTGTTGAATCCAATGTCATACACTTTTATGGCTTGTATAGTAGAACAAGATGAGGTATATTAGAATTTTCAAGTTTTCAAAAACAAAAAAAAAACATTTTCAGATAGGGAAAGCCTACGCAATCAGTTCAATAGCTCAAAAACTCGCTGGAATTGCTCAAAGTCTAATTTTACAAAACATCTACATCCAAACCGTTGATTGGTATCAGGTACAGTTCTAAATAGTATAATTTCACAAAAATATTTTATTTTTTAGGGATTTGTTTGGCTACTTATGTCGGTTATTGCGTTTGTCGCAGCTGGAATTTACTTTGTCGTACATCTCGTAGCCAAGAGAACCAACGTTGGATCATGATAAATGTTTTTTTCTTTTTGGAAAACTAAATAAAGAGGTTGACCTAGACATATCACTCCACAAAATCTTTCCCTCATGACCTCTATTTGCTTTTTTGACTACAGCATACCGTCCAAAAATCAATAATTCAAAGAAAAAGGAAACCAAATCAAGTTTCGACAAAATTTCGTTCTTTTTTCTTCTTTTTATGTGTGAGATATACACACATATTTATTTATACATCTACATAAATGTTGCGAACTTTTTTCTTTTCTCAAAAAAAAAAAACCGATTTAATTTCCACTGATGTTTAATGTTTGAAACATCGTTTTTTTTATCATACATTGTGTTTTCACAGCTGCTCGTTTTTTTGTGAACAAAAAAATGAAAAAAAAGTTCACCTGCGTGCGTGCATGCCGGAAAATATTGATTTTTTATGGCGGCAAAAAATGTTTGTTTTTTTTTCCCAACACTAATCTTTTTGCAGAAAAATGTTTCTTGCAAAATTCATTGCATTTTTCATGGTTTTGTCTCGTGTGTAGTTCTCTCGGATTATTATGTTGCAAAAAAGCTTGCAAACATGAAATTTGATCCATGGTGTATGTAGTTTTTTTCAGGTTTTTTTTCGTCTTATAATTTTCTGAGTTTTTTTTTCTGAAAGTCTAAAAATCTAAATTTTTAGTCTTTGTACTCAAATAAGAGAAGGTTCACATGCTTTTTCAAGTGTTTTCCAGCTCCAACTTCCGTGAAATTTAAATTTTCTCGTTATTTTCACACATTAATTCACATATTTCAACGAAACAAAAACGCTCATGTGATATGCTTATCGTTGAAATATATTTTCAGATTATTTATCAGTTACATAATGAACTCATTTAATTCTTCATTCTCTATCTAGCATGGTTACTCCTTCTGAACAAGCTGATTTTCTAAATTTCTTGGATGAACTGTGAGTTTAATATGTATGTATATATGATAGATCAGAATCTTGTGTAGTTCTCTCGGACAAAAACCAAATCTCATTGGTTTCCTGTGTACTTCTCTCGGACAACACAAATGCCATTCTTTTGATATCAATACCTATTGATAACATAAATCATCTTTGGACATGTCTGAAAAGTTCTCAAACAAAGTCGATTTGCAAAAAAAAAAACCAGCTGTGTACTTCTCTCGGACAATTTTTGTAGCTCATACACGTGGAAACTAAGAACCACAACAAACAACGCTTGTGTGGTTTATCAGGCCATTTTCCGTGTACTTCTCTCGGACAAATGCAGTTTATTGTTATTTTTTGATGTTTTTCATTCATTTTCTTGTATTTTTCAAATTTGAAACCATTTTGTTCAAAGATGTAGAAAAATGAAAATAAGCTGTGTAGTTCTCTCGGACAACTCACTGTTTTTTTTTTCATTTCCGCCATTCTTTTGATATCAATAGGTATTGATAACATAAATCATATCTTGACATGTCTAAGATGTTCATTTTGCAGCAAAAACCCAATCTTGCCTGATTCTTGTGTAGTTCTCTTGGACAACTAGAAATGTAGTATTTTCTGATGTTTTTGTTCAGTCATTTTTCGAAAATTATGAATCAACTATTGCAGTCCCTGAGACGTGTAGTTCTCTCGGACAACTTGTATTTATTCGCAAGCTTTTTTTCTCATTAACTTTATTCATCTCTGTTTTTTCTCAATGACACCATATACATACATAAATCACTCCTAGAAGTATGTGCGATTTTCTCTAAATATATATTCATCCGCGAAAAACTACGATTTTCTTTAGTTTGCGAGGTTGTGTACTTCTTTTTGCTTTCCAATTTTTTAATTTCTAAAATTTATGCAGTTTCATAACTAATTTGATAAAAACAAGTAATAAGTGAATCTCTAATGTAAAAATACAAGACATATCTTCTTTTTTGTTTTTTTTAATCAAAAATTCTCGAAAAAAAAGTTTTTTCTTCAAAGAAAAAAAATATTATGCATGGAAGAGCGTTGTTTTGGTTTCCTCGACCCTCACTCGTGTAGTTCTTTTGGACAACCAACATTTTCTCGGCGTCTTTTTTTTTATTTTGTGTGCATTTGATTGCGAAATTTTTGACTTTTCTTTATTTTTTGGTTTGAAATTAGTTGAATTTTTAATGAATGAGTAGATTTACTATTTCCTTAGTGGATTAGGCTTCGTGAATTTCCAATTTTCCCCAATTTTTTCTTGATAAAAAGTGAATTGAAATGTCAAAAAAATGTATGAATCAGCGTTCTAATTCGATTGGGGTGATATTTCTCAACATTGAGACTTATCAAATCAACAAAAATGTTGTATTTTGATGTTTGCGATAGCGTGGTTCAAAATGTGATGTTTTTTCACCTCACATGTTTTCGGTTTTTTTTTCAACATAGTTTTCGCGAGTAAAAAAATGTTAATCCGTCTTAAAAATAGATTTTTTCGAGTAAATTTGCTAATAAACGGCGAAGATCATGAATTCATGTTTTCCTTTGCCACGTAAAACAATAAAATATGACGAAGTCAATATTCATGGGAATGTTTATTGAATTTTTCGAAGTTTATGGGAACTTCAGAAGCGCATCAGTTAGGCTTATGAGTTCGGGATGATATTTCACCCGATTGTGTTAGACATGGTACATCGACCATGGTCAAAACTATATCTCTGACGTAAAATGGCTGTTTTTCAGCTTCCCTAGATGATTTTGGGCAAGAATCACCATAGAAAATATGCCTTCAAAAAACACTAACATGTTTTTCACCCCTTTCTCTCACGAAAATCATGATTTTTCATTTTGGTCTACCTATCCTTTACCGAACAACAAAACAAAAATTTTAATATAAAACAGTTAAAATACGACACAATCCGCTTATATCCCCGCGTAGCCTACACTGAACAACATTTTTGATTGTAAAACCAAAAAGCTCTCGTTTTTTCTTTCCGTTCTTCTGTCTTTTCTCCAGCCAGCCTGCCAGCCCCCGTTCAAACTCCGCCCAACTGAAAAATTCGCGCGCACGCGCCCGCTCTTTTTTTTCTGCTATTCTGGTTTTCTTTCTCGACACATATATTTTTCACTGCGCGTCATATACAGACTTGATATAATAGTACTCCTGTAACAAACACCATGTCGCGACGTAAAACATCGCTACGTGATCGTATTATTCGACAAAGTTTGATGATTCGAAAGTTGAAATTTAGATCTCGTAAAATTATGAATGAATCGTCAACGGGTGCGAGTGGGGTGCATACGAATGGTGGAGGCGCAGAGAAAAAGGGAAAGTTGAGGCAGAGACTGACTGGACGATTATCGATTGATCGAACCGCCATTTTTCAACTTATTGAGCAGGTATGTTGGGTTTGTGATTCAAAGGTTGGATAAAAGGATTGGGCAAGTTTCTCTTAGAAGAAAGGGCACTTTTTTCAGGCATAACCCTCAAAAGATCACTGAAAAATCTGGTAATCGAGAAAAAAGTGTTCAAAATTAAAAATTTGGAAAATTCCCACGTGAAAAGTCTTTTGAATGTTATGCCTAAAAAATGTGCTCTTTTTTAAAAGAAGAGCAATTTGTATTTTCATGAAAAATCAAGATTTTTCATGAAAATACAGTCCGGTTTAGGTCAGAAAATCTACCCTAAAAATGGACCATTATTTCTGAAAATCTATATCGCGTGACTTTTATAAACATAGCTCTCAGGAAATGAGTTCTTTGTAGTTTATAGGAAACATAGCTTATTATTTACATTGTAGTTTGCAAACATTGATTTGAAACAACATAGATACACAAAAAAATCTTTGTGTTTTAGATTTTTGTTGACCAATTAACCCTTCTTTTTCTTTCCAGCTTTGCTCCGACAATGTAGCACATTTCGAAAAATCGCTAGGTACCGGATTATATGTCGAACGTATGCCTGGAGTGTCACGAAAGCTCAAAGAATCCATCGAAGTGCTCAAAGAGAATATCAAAAAATTGCAAGAAGTCGCACCGAAATATGATTTTGATGACAAAACGCCGGGGAATGGTTATAGGTGAGTCTCCATGGTGATATAGTGTAGCCTACAAAGATACAAGCAATATTTTTTAGAAGTCTAGTTTGTGTGTGCGATACAGTTCTTCTTCACGTCGTTTCACTTCAAAAAGCAGTAATTGAGCAGAGAGGATCATTCGTTTTCAGACTTTCACATTTTTGTAAAGAGTTGGAATCCTATGCAACAGTTATTGATTATCTAAATAAATCCATCCCATTGGTAAAGTTGCTTTAATTAAAATTAACAAAAAATCTCTGATTTTCCAGTGTTTGGACATTGAGAAAAGCACACGTGGCTCGTTATTCCCCCCACTACAAGGCAACTACGAAAAGCATCAAGAAGTGCTGCGTGTTTTGGAGAAACTCGATTCATCAGTATTCTTCGGAAGACCACTAGGATTTCAATTTTCGCCATCGATCAATAAAATCTTCCGAGTCATCGGCATTGTTCTGGCCACATATAGCTTATCGTGGGAGAAAGGGCATGGTCCGATTGGGAGCTTGATCAATACTGGACGGTTTTTCTTGAGTCCAGAGCAACGGGCGTCAAGGATTATTAAAGTGACGAGAGAGGCTGATATTGATTTTTGTAAAGGTTTTTGGAATTTGTCAGAATTGAGCAATGTGAGTTGATTTTTCACAAGAACACCGCTGAATCTGGATTGACTCAATTTTGGAAAGAGCACATTTTAAAGGTATAACCCTTGTAGAATTTTTCACTGAGAAAAAAAATTATCAAAGTTAAAAATTTGGAAACTTTCAACCTATACGTGAAAAGTTTCCAAATTTCTTTTTCTGAATAAAATATTATCAGAAACGAGACCTTGAAATATCCTTCGAGGGTTATGTCTAAAAAATGTGCTCTTCTCTTTTTTTTTAAGCATCTTGCCGAGTCCTTTCACCCCTTTTTAACAGGAACCATAGTCATTGTCAAATTGATTTGCAAACCCACCCAAAATGTGTATTTTTCCAGAATATGCCCAAATTCTTTTGCCCAAACATGGCGGTTAATGAAATCCGTGAAATCGCCCTAAATGGACCAATCCCTATGGAAGGTGAAAATGGGGAAACCGTCATGGTACCTGAACCATCAGCTCACACTGGCCCTCGACCTGTACAATATCGCATTTTCTCAACGGTACATCGACAAAATATGTCATCTTCACCACTATCCACCACGTATCCACCAAGTAAATACCTGGTTCTACATTGTCATGGTGGAGGATATGTGGCGACGTCTAGCAAATCGCATGAAACATATCTACGCCAATGGGCGAAGGCGTTGAATTGCACTGTGGTGTCGGTTGAATACTCGTTGGCGCCAGAAAATCCATTCCCAAGACCAACTGAGGAGGTGTTATTTGCCTATTCATGGATTCTCAATAATCCTGCAGCTGTTGGTAAGGTTTTTTGCATTTTTATTTTGCAGAAATTTGTGGTTTAATACTACATTTTTCTGCTATCAATACACAATTTTTGTTTTTGAAAAATTCAAAGTTTAAAGCGGGGGCTGAATTCAAGGCATACTGTAGAAAAGATCATTGATAGCGAAACAAAATTTGTCATATTTTTCTAAGAAAGACACACATAGCTAACAAGATTTGGGATAACAACAAACACAGGTGCAGAGTTTCATAATCAAATGCAATAATATTTACCAAAAAAAAGTACATTATCAAGTTTTTATTATTTTGTTTTTGCATTAAATTTGAAGGTATTATGCAAATAACTTGTGGTATGAAAATACATTTTCAGAGTGTGGGGGGTTTCAGTGAAATATGAACATTGTAGGATGGGTGTTCGACAATAAAATCGACAAAAATTTTGAATTTTCTTTAAATTAAATCAAAGCAGATTTAAGTACATAAAATAGTATGTCCGGAAAAACCTTAGAGTTAAGGGAATACTAGGCTTTAATCCAAAACTGCCTGAATTCCAGCAGGGTTCTCTACCAACCGACAACCCTGTGAATATGGTTCAATAGCTATTTACCTCTTACATGAACTAATTTGCCCGAATTTCATCAGTTTTCTCACTATTTTTTTTGTGATGCACCAAGTTTTATCAAATTGAACAAAATTTTCAAAAAAAAAAAAGTTGTTTGGGTGAATTTTGGGGCACTTCTACGCTGAAAAATAGGAAATCGGAAGTAAATTTTTACGGATTTTCATCAGAATTCCCCGTATTACGTCAGGAGATGCATCAATTCTTCTAAAATTGCACCAAATTTCACTGATTTGTTTTTTCAACCAGTTTTTTAGTGACTTGGGTGTATTTTAGGGCTCTTCCGCCTCAAGAAGTTGAAAATTCGAATGGTTTTCACATTTTTCACAGTTTCATCATGGCTATTAGTTAACCTTACCTCCCAGTATATTTTTATACCCACGAGCATTTTTTCCGGTTTGAAATTTCAATTTTCAACCAAAAACCTAGATTCAGACTTTATTTATCAAAACCACTTGAGAAATATTTGCAAATTTGTATTTTTATTACTACAATTTTGCAACTAATTGGTGACATTTTGCGAAAATAAACAACACGTTAAATTTTACACTTTTGAATGAACACCTGATTTTTTGAGAAGGGTGTGTGTTTCATAAGGTAATATATATTTGGATTTAAAAAATTATGAATATCGAAAACAAATTTTCCAGGTTGGACTGGCGAGAAAATCGTGATGGTTGGCGATTCTGCCGGGGGAAATCTCATCATGTCAATGAATCTTCGTCTCATCGACATGAAGATCAAACGAAAACCCGATGGTCTTGTCCTCTGCTACACTCCGTTTGTTTTTCAATACCTTCCCTCACCAAGTCGTATGTTATCCGCGATGGATCCACTTCTTCACATGGGCGTTGTTCTTCGTTGCGTTGTGGCGTATACTGGTGGATATGGTGTGCATCTCAACAATAATAATAAGCCAGCTAGAAAGTCGGAGAGTGATTCGGAATCTGGAGCATCGTCGGAGCAGTTGACTCATCGAAGTTTGCAAGAATATGTCAACGAGGTTCAGAAGACAAAGGTCGATTTCTCGGTGGGTTTTTAAAACAAGAAATTCAGAAAGTCAAATAGTAAACTATCATTTTAGGGCGGATCTCAATCAATAGTATCGCTTGTTCAGAAAACCCACGACAACACCAATTATGCACCAATGAAAGGAAAATCATACCTCAAAAAGGATGAGAAGCCAGAAACAGAAGAGACCAAATCAGATGACCAGAAAACTCCAGAAGAAAGCGATTCTGACGATGATGCGTTTGAAACAACAAGCATCGCCAGTGTACAAGTCGACTCGGACCCTTATCATATTCAATTGAATTCGACGATTTATGATGGGAATTTGATTGATTTTTTGAGCCAACATCCGATCACGAAAGATGCTATGAATCGGGATGATGATGATGATAATGAGATGAATGATTTTGATGAGAATATTGCGTTGGGAGTGGAGAAAGAGAGGCCAGTGGAGCAAGGACTTGAAATAACGTGAGATTTTTTTTTGTTGTTATATCTATGTATACCAAAAAAAATCTAGCGTAAAAAATATAATTTTTTTTACAGAGAGAACATGACTATTGAGGAAGAAGACGAATCTGATCCAGAAGTCGCTGCTCAACCCCAATCTGTTCTTCAAGAGCCACCAAAACGTCCAAGACTGCTACATCTTTTGAGCAATATGACATCACGGGATAGTAGCTCACAGACTGCTCCATCCACCCCCGCGCAACAATCACAAGTAACAACATCAGCGGCAAAATCGTTGACCTCGAGCTCGTCGATGAACTCCTTCCCAGCACCAGTGGTAAGTTTACTTGTTAAGAAGAAGTATTCAAATCAACTTTCACCCTTTTTGCAGCACAAAAGATCATTATCGCAAAGTCTTGCGGACACTGCTGCGTCAACTGCGGCTTATGCGCTTGACAACCTGCAGGAATGGTTGGAAAGACCGCCTAAAGAGAAACAGAAGCTTGAACGAGCTCAAAGTCGCAAAGATGAGGTTGACCAGGCGAATGGAGAAGAAGAGGAGGAACAAGTTGATCGACCTTCGCAACTTTTTGAACTTGTCACTTCGTCGAATGTACCCAGAGACCCACTGATTTCACCGATATATGCAGAAGATGAGGCGATTCGTCAGCTACCTTCGTGTTATTTTTTGGTAAGTTTTAGTTTAGTATTTTTTTAAAGAAAAAAGTTCCAAGTTGGGAAGGGACCACGACGAGAGAGTGTGTGAATAATAGAGACATGTCTAATTGCCAGAGAAAAAAAGAAATACAGGATGAGCCAAATTCCTTAATTCTCAGAAGGTTTGAGACTGAATTTTGTATGTAAAAATGTATTAATTTTTATGAAAAATTGTCAAAAAAAATACTGCATTTCACATGGTTTTTGGAAAATTGTGATATTTTGAAAAGTAAAAACTAGTATTAGTGCTTGTTATCAAAAAAATCCGGAAATTGAAAGTGGGGTGAATTTTTAAGGTATAACCATTGAAGTATTTTTTATCAAAAAGGATATTGTTCGAGAAAAAAAATCAGAAGTTTCGAAACTTTTAACGTAGTATACAAAAAAGTTTAAAATAATACTTTTTTATTTTTCGAAATATTTTTTCGTTAATCAAATAACCATGTTTTGAGAATTGGTAAACAAAAAATAAAAATAAGGGGTCTTTGAAAAGGCTTGATTCCATTTAAGAGCAACTTGCCAACTTCCGTTACCTACAGTAGCGATCAAAAGTTTACACCGCGTTAGTAAAAAACTGGAGCACATTACTGATACCATTGAGCATAACTGTGCGAAATATGGGGCCGAACGGACCATTTTGAGCCGAGTTATGACGATTTTACTAAAGCGGTGTGAGAATAGAGAATTTTAAACCAGAATTCGTTCCAGGCTTGCCACATGGATCCACTTCTCGACGACACCATTGCATTTGCTCAAAAAATGCGCGACGCTGGCGGCAAAGTCGAATCTGTCGACATCCTCTCATCGGTTCCACACGGATTTTTGAATTTCACACTCATCTCACCCGAATGCAAAAAATCCGGAAAAGTTTGCATTCAACGGTTGAAACAAGCTCTTGGAATGGAGGATGATACGACGTCTGATTGATTAAATTATTTATACAGTTCTAGACTGTAAATGTATGTTTTATATATATTTTGTTTTTTTTTTCCTCTCTCCATATTATTCAAATTTATGGGCTTATTCTACTGAACGGTTATTATTGATATGAATTGTGACAAATTTTATTTATAGGCACTGCATTTCTCCCTTTTTCTGTTGTATAAAAATTTCTAGTGTCATTCACCAATATATAGGTACCATTTGATTCTATTTCGTTTTTTTTTGCCATTTTTTACGATTTTTGTGTCACTTTTAAATGAAAAATGATTTGTGTACTTGATTCGTTTCGTGATTGATAACTAACTAAACGTTAAATCGTGATTAAACTAACTTACCGCTTTTCTAATAACTATGATATAGAAAAATGACACTTGTTCCTTTGGAGTATACAAAACGGTAAGTATATAATCGGACCAAAAATGTATACTAAAAATCTGACGCGGACCTATTCTAGTTCAGACCTAATTTTTGAGATTTGACCGATTCAGGAAGATTTTTTCCCAAAATTTTCAGACTTTGATAAAAATGGAAGTTAATTATCATTTAAAAAATTGTGAACCAAATGTTTGTGGATATTAAAATAAATATAACATTAAAAAAAATATATATATAGTTTGAAATACAATTAAATTTTTAAAATAAAATTAAATATATAATTTAAAAAATATTTTATATAATATTTGAAGGAAATACTTATTTTTAAGCAGGATTTTTGAATATTTTCTTTTATTTGACCGATTCAAGAAGATTTTTCTCAAAATTTGCTGACTGTGTGATAAAAATGGAAGTTTATTATCCTTTAAAAAAATTATGAATCAAAAGTTTCTGGATATTAAAATATATTAAAAAATATTATATATATAGTTATATATATAAACTTTCAAAAAACCTGATAGTTAAAGAAATCAATTCTTTCCTTGAAAAATTATGTTATATATATTATATTAAATTTATATTATATTATATTTTATATGTAAGAAAATTTCAGTAGATCAAAAAAAATAGGGCGTCTGAAAAATCAAACTGCATAACTACCTTCAGCTTTGGTTTCAAATCCTCTAAAAAAATTCGTGGAGCTTCAAAGGGTTTTCATTTTTTGTTCGTAGTTGCTCAATTTTTTAATTGTTGTGAAATGCATGTTTTTCAGACATCCAATTTTTTTCATCTTACATTAGGAAAACATTGAAAAATTTCTCCACTTTTAAGTCCATCAGAATCTATGGTCCAATTTTTGGTTTATCTGAAAATGTGTGTACAATACTGATTTTGTAGGCGTCTTTTGTAAAAAATTCATTAATTATCTATCTTCTTGGACATTTCGTTTGACCTGACATAAATTCAAGACGTCTTTTTCTTATCAGACCACCATTTAAGACCCTTGTTTTTTTCTCTCTACAACTTTCACATTATTTGATCATGTTTGAACGTTATCATTCATTATTAGCAGTCATAAACCATCCATTTTTTTCTCATAAAAATCTATACTCGGTCCCATTCTTTCTCATCTTTTTTTTTTCAACGTTCCATCTTATGAGGAGCTTTTCATTATTCACCATCTCGTTTAATCCTATTATTTCCTCCTGAATTTTTTTTTGCTCGCCGAAAAAAAAGAGTAAAATCCAACACGAACATGTACACTTATAAAAACACTTTTCAGCAGCAGTTCTTTACGAAAAATACTAATTTAAAAAAAAAAAGGCGAGACTTGCATTGAAGTCGTCTTTTTTTGGTCACCTAGGTGATAATCCTGCCAACTGGTGCATTTGTCGTTATTTTTTGTCGTTGTTTTTTCTACTTTCAAACCAGTTTTCACTTTTTTATTTTTCAGAAAGACAAAATGAATTCCAACATTCCACAGGAGCACGAAGATCCATTACCGGTTCCATCCCGACTCGCTACCCCAACTGATGAAGAAGATAAAGAAAATTTCCATGAAAGACAACGATATCCACAAGATAATTATGTATATTACGAGTCGGACTCTTCTTCACCACATTATACTGATTATGACGCAGAAGATTCTGATTCTGATTGGTCGGATATGTCATATGATGATTATCCAGAACCACTCGAAGTGGATCCAAGAAACATTCCGATCAAGAAGCGAATTTTGGCAAGAGAAGTTGTTGAAGATGATGATGACCCGGTTGTCAAGAAGATTTTTGAACCTAGGAGGTCTCGATCGCCAAGTGGGGAACCTCTCTAAAAGTAATTTTTGAATTTTTTCAAAAAATAAAATAGTATATGTAGAAAAAAAATGTTGAAATTTTTTTGTTGAAAAAACTTTAAAAAAAAATCATGATGCCAAATGCCAAGGTAGGTCACCTTTAATAAATTTTTGTAGAAAAAAGAGCTTTTTTCATTCATTTTCATACAACCAAAAAAACCTCTGGTATCATTTTGTAATATAACCAGAAAAAAATCTTACAATAGTGATCGAAAATTTAGAACCTATTGGTTAAAATTTGATATCTCGGTTCAGAATAACCCTCATATTTTTGAGCAATGTGCTCCAATTTTTGTAGAGCGTTGTCTAGAAAGTACTTACTGATATCATTTTGTAATATTATCAGAAAGTACTATTTGATATCATTTTGTAAGCTAAAAAATAATATTTTTACTATATTCGAGAACTCAATTCAGAGGTGAATTAATATTCCAAAGATCTGTAGTTCCATTCAAACTCTCGCGAAGGTATTTTATATAATCTGATCATCCAAGTTCAAGGGTTCAAAATTAATATTTTCGAACACCTGTTTTGACAAAAAACCATCATTAGTTATTCTAAAATAAGTTAACATATTAGCTAAATGTAATAAACCCCCAGTTGTCAACAACTTAATAAAATTTGGTTACCTATAAAAAATAGCCTGCCATGAAATAACTGTTTTTTCCTAAAAACTATGTGTAAATATTCCAACACTTTTCTAGAAAATGACGATTTTTATGTGTATTCTATGCATGCTATAACTTTAGTCGTAACACCATGTCATGTTCTAGTATTTTATTGTATATTTTTCAAAACTCCTGAGAGAATGAGTACTATGAAATTGAGCATGGTATTAGTGCATGTGAGGTATGTACCTACCTAACTTAACATTGAATTGAAAAAAAAATATTACAGCGTATTTTTTCTGGATATTTATGCTAGCGTGTTATCAATCCCTAATATATTTTTCCCATTCCTCGCTGGTTATCCTCTCGGTCTTTTAAATTACTTCAATATCCCTACAGATGTTCAGTTGTACCTTGGAATCAGCTTGATTTGTGAAAATTTTGTGACAATTGTGATATTTTTCGAAAATCGCTATTTCAAAATGGTTAATTTGATGAATAAAAGTCGAGAATGTGAAAAAATTGCGAGAATTGTATATTTTTTGATACAGTTCCTATTGGCGTTCACATTTATGATCCCAGTGTTCCTAATAAGTCCTGATCAAGATTTTGCAAAAAGTCATTTGCGAGAAGTAAGCCAAGGTTTTTAAAAGAACTTCCTACAGAAAAATGAATTTCTTACAGACTGAATTATCCTGTATCTCTGAAAAAATATTAAATCCAAGATTTTATTGCATCGCATTAGAACCAGAAGTCGTGCTAGTGGTGTTTTTCATTATTTTTGCGGTTAACATCTCACAGATTCTCTTTTTCATCTCTGGCACATGGCGAGAACTGAACAAACGCACATTAATAGTATCTTCATCAACATTTACTATGCAAATTCAACTGTTTAGAAGTCTATTCTTACAATTTTTCATACCTCTCACTTATCTCGGCTTCCCAATGTTGTACATGGCTATGTCAGTATACCTGGAATATTTTAACCAACGTTTGTGCACATGATTTTAAATCATGAAAAAATTTAAAAAATCACATTTCAGAACTCACAAACTTTGCATTCATCATTATTGCCTCACATGGAGGATTTTCATCATTTGTCACTATGATTATTCACAAACCATATCGGAATACTGTTTTTAGGATATTTCACATTAATTGCAATAATCGTGTTCAAAATTTTAAAGCAATTCGCAGAGAAATTATAATCAACGTTTTCTAGAAAAAATTGGTTTTGATTCAATGAATGTTGATTTTTCATTATTGTCAAATTGAGTTAGTTTGGACAATCAAGTAATAATACACAAACTAAAAAAAATGTCTTGCTTTATTTCAAAAAGTGTCTTGTTAGTACAAAGGTCCCAAACTGAAATATTTGCTACCGCATGGATATTTTAAAAATTCTTCTGCTAAGATCGAAAATTTTTTTCATAAATTTAATAAAAACTGAAGAACACTGGAAGAGAAAATTAAAAAATGTACAACATTTTTCGAGGATTTTCAACCAAAATATTTATGCAGTTGGACTTTTTCAGGCCCTCGGATATTTTATTGATCTACCGAAATATTTCTTGTTCAATTTCTACCTTCATATTTTTCTAGGACCTTCATACTAGAGCTCCTACTAAAATATATTATTTTCTCATTTCTTTTCTTAACCATTCTCTGAACATTGATAAATAACAAATCTTTGTTCTCTAAAAACCAAATAATACTAGAAAATCAACGAAAAAAATTAGAAAACAAGTGATTCTCAGAAAACCATGCATATTCTCAAATTGCAAATCTACCTACCTTGTTTATTTCTACCATATCTCGCTGGATATCCACTTGGAATTCTGAAATACTTCAATGTTCCCACATCATTTCAACTATACCTCGGAATGAGTATGATTTGTGGTATATTGAATAATCAAAGCACCTTTTCAAAAACGAAAAAAATGTTTCAGGGGGCATCGTGACAATTGTAATATTTTTTGAAAATCGATACTATAAAATGGTTCATATGATGGATAATGGTCCGAAATGGCAGATGATTGCTAGAGTGGTTTATTTTATGATACAGTTCTTATGGGCATTCTCTTTCATGATTCCAATATTTATTATGAGTCCTGATCAGAGTTTTGTTAGAGAATATTTACGTCAGGTTGGTCTTGAGGTGTTCGGAAATTCAATGAGCATTGATCGCTTATAGCTAAAAAAATAATGTTACTCTATGTACATCTTGATAGGATCCCACGAGCTAGAACTATCACAGAGTATGGATTTATCAAAAAAAATTTACACTAGCTATCAAAAGTTTGTATATCGTTGGCTCAAAATAGTCAGTTTGGTCACATATTTTTTTAGAACTGTGCCCAAAGGTCAGAAAAATGTTACAGTTTTTGTAGGACAATATCAACAAATAGTAAAAATCTGAAATTGTTTGAAAAAATACTTGTGTTTTTGTATATTGTAATTTCAGAAAAATAATCATAAAATTCAATTTTTTTGGCAAAATCCATTCAAGAAAACAAATTCTGGCACCGAAAAACATTCGGGAATGTAAATTGCAAACTTGCAGATTCTTTAAAAGATAACAGTTCACAAAAACTGGAGCAGGTGACTCAATCCCTCGAGCACTTATGTGCAAAAAATACGCCAAAGCCAGACTATTTTGAGCTGAGTTATGACTATTTAACAAACAAGATACAAACGTTTGCTCACACTCTATATTTTTATGCTTTTCTTCCAGAATGATCTATCATGTGTCTCCGAAAAACTTCTCAACCCAAAGTTCTTTTGTTTAACCCTCGAACCAACCCTATTAATGATCACCTGTGCAATCGTCTTTTTTGTGAATACCACTCAAATGATATTCTATATATCTGGTACACGTCGAGAATTGAACAAGCGCAAATCAACATTCTCCCCATCAACATTTGCAATGCAAAACAAGCTATTTAGAACTTTATTTCTACAATTTTTCATACCTCTTATTTATCTTGGCTTCCCGTTATGGCTAATGGGTGTTTTAGTGTCCACCGGTGTGTTCAATCAAGGTTTGCATTTTTTTTTAATTCTAAAAATCAAGAAATTCCCCGTTTTCCAGTGATTTCCAATTTATCATTTTTACTCATCTCCTCACATGGTGGTTTTTCATCTTTTGTCACTATAATTATCCACACACCTTATCGTGAAGCTGTTTTTCGCATTTTTCACATGTCTGGTTGGAATAGTAGAGTGGGAAATGTGAGAAAACTTCGAAGAGAAACTATAGTCACTGTGCAATGAAATCTAAATTTATAACAATACAGTGTTCACTTATTTATCGAAGATTTTACGGGATATTGAGAAAGAACAACAAAATTTTCATATATTCATGTGAAATATGTTTTTCAAGTTCTATGAAATGTATTGTATTCCTATTTGTGTTATATTTTTTTTTGAAAACGTAAATAAATCAGTATAGATTGATAATTGTTGTTTGGTTCAATATAAAACAAAGATTTTCTTCAATAAAATTGTTGAACTGTTATAAATATAAGAAAAGAGATCTCAGGTTTTCGATTTTTCTGACACAAAAAATGTAAAATCTCCTCTTCTCAGTGTTGAATAGTTTTCAAAATTGTCTGTTTGGCCTCATATTTTGTACAGTTATGCACTAAAGTATCAGTTTTATAGGACAATATCTGAAAAAAAAGAATAATGAATTGTTTTCTAGAGATATTTCTGAATTGTTGAAAACATTTGCAATGCAGTGATAATCAATCCCAGAAATTACAAAAAATTGAAAATATTTTTTTCAAATATTTCTGTGAATTTGGACATGGATTAGAAATTGCATACGTCAGGCCGATTTTACTTCATTTTCAGGAAAAATTATCTTATAATAAAAAATACTTTTTTTAATGTTTCAACGATTTTGGCGATCAAAAAAAATAATAACGAAACTATTCATGAAAAAAATTTCCGATTTTTGTTTTCACAGATATTCTTTTACAAAATTGAATCACTTAGCTGATACCTTCAGGAATAACTCTGCAAAATTTGAACTGATTGTCGATATACCCGAGAGTATACTGTTATTTTCTAGCTACTTCACATAGACATGTACATATATTCAATTTCAAAAAAAGTCACGAAGCTAATAAATATTCACTGTTTACCACGACGTTTTTTTTTTGATTCTTAGTTTTCAGATTTTCTACTAATTAAATTCATCAAAACATGGAAATGTTTTGTCTATTTTCTTCCTAATAGGCGTCATTACTATCTAGATTTTGTTTTTTTTTCATTTTTAGACGAATTCATAGAAACTAGGTTAAATATGACATGTAAGTGATTATTTAGACCTATTTTCTGCTGTTGAGAACTAAAAAAAATGATGTGTCAACTTTCCAATAAATTTCTGGACAGTGAAGAGTTTTATGTTTATATTATGCATATTTCAACTATAATAGTAATACCCTTACATATTCTAGTATTTTATTGTATAATTTTTAAAACTCCTGAGAGAATGAAGTCAATGAGATTTAGTATGGTTCTATTACATGTCAGGTAACATCTATCTCCGGATTTTTTTAGAACTATTCATTTATTTTCCCAATTTCAGCGTTTTAATTCTCGATGTTTACATAGGCTTCCTTGCCATTCCTATGATATTTTTACCCATTTTCGGTGGCTATTCACTGGGCCCTTTGACTTATCTAAACGTCCCATCATCCATCCAATTGTATTTCGGAACCAGCATGATTTTTGGTAGGTTTTAAAAATCAGTTGATACTGCAAAAAGTATTAATTTCAGTTAGTTTCCTAACAATTGTAATATTTTTCGAGAATCGATATTTTAGAGTGACCCAGGTTATGGAGAATGGTTCTAAATGGGTGTTTAGTGCAAGGGTTATTAGTTTTTCAGTGCAGTTTGTTTGCGCGTTTACGTTTAATATTCCAATATTTTTGATGAGGCCCGATCCGGATTATGCACTAAAATATTTGAGAGAGGTTGGTTATCAATTTATGATTTTTTTCATAGAGCAACAAAAAATGAGGGTCTTATGGTGAAACTCTTTGTTTTGTGAGAAATATTGGTTCTATCCCAGTATAAGAGTCTCAGAATGATATAAGGGTTCCGTGAAAAATAAAGAGGTCCCAGAATAATACAGAAGTACCAGAGTAATACAAGTGGCTCTAAAAATATAGGAGTCCCAGAATAATAAAATGGTTCCAGAAACATATAGGGTTCGAAGATATCATATAGAGGTCTCACAATAATCCAAGAGTTCCAGAGTAATGAAGGGGATTCAGAAAAAATGAATGAAGGGGATTCAGAAAAATGTAGGATTCTTAAAATAGTATAGAAGTCCAAGAAAATTTTAAGGGTTCCCAGAATAATATAGAGGTTCCACAATAATATAGAAGTCCCAGAATATTACAGGAGTACAAGAGTCATACAAGTGGCTCTAAAAATATAGGAGTCCCAGAATAATGTAGAGGTTCCAGAAACATATAGGGTTCGACGATATCATATAGAGGTCTTACAATAATCCAAGAGTTCCAGAATAATGCAGAGGATTCAGAAAAATTTAGGGGTCCTAAAATAGTATAGAAGTCCCAGAAAGTTATAGGAGTTCTCAGAATAATATAGAGGTTCCAGAATATAAAAGAAGTCCCAGAATAATATAGAAGTCCCAGGATAATATAGGGGTTCCAGAAACATATAGGGTTTGACGATATCATATAGAGGTCTTACAACAATTCAAGAGTTCCAGAAAAATGCAGAGGATTCAGAAAAATTTAGGGGTGCTAAAATAGTATAGAAGTCCCAGAAAGTTATAGGAGTTCTCAAAATAATATAGAGGTTCCAGAATATAATAGAAGTCCCAGAATAATATAGAAGTCCCAGGATAATATAGGGGTTCCAGAAACATATAGGGTTTGACGATATCATATAGAGGTCTTACAACAATTCAAGAGTTCCAGAATAATGCAGAGGATTCAGAAAAATTTAGGGGTCCTAAAATAGTATAGAAGTCCCAGAATAATATAGAAGTCCCAGAATAATATAGGAGTCCCACAAAAATATAGGGGTTCCAAAATAAAACAAGAGTCCATAATTTTTTTCAAACATGGGTAATGAAAAAACAATGAGATAAAATCAGGGTTCTATAGAATTTTTCTATTTTTTCCACAAACCTAGGGCATAACCATAATTAACGAATCTGGTTGACGTTTGTTGAATAGGCTTGTCAAAAAAGTACATGATTTATTTTTGACAATCTTAAAGGTTCGAAAAAAATTGGATTTTAAAATAAAATGATCATCACCATAAGTCGAACAAAATATTCCCCTCATCCCCCCCCCATACTGAGATTTAACCCAAATATCTAATGACGCTTCCTACAGAACGACCTATCTTGCATCGCCGATAAACTTCTCAATCCAAAATTCTTCTGTCTAAGCCTGGAGCCACGAAATATCCTAATGCTATGGTTCATAATATTCACAATAGACGACGTGCAAGCATTATTTTATATATTTGCCACCCGTCACGATCTTAATAAGAGAAAATCGATAGTATCTGCAGCCACATATTCCATGCAATCCAAATTTTTCAAACGATTAATTTTACAAGTTTTAATTCCTATTATGTATTACACCATTCCAACTATTTATTATGGTATTTCAATGAAAATAGGGTACTTTAATCAAGGTACGACTTGTACACTATCATTGAAAATATATCAATTTTAGCCTTCGATAGTATATCCTTTATATTCATCGCTGCACATGGTGGATTTGCCTCATTAATCACAATTATTGTACACAAACCTTATCGTTTGGCAGTTCTCGATATTTTACATATTTCTCAATGCAACAAAGTGAAGGCTTCAGTAATAGTGTCCTTAGCTGAAACTACACGATTGTAAAATGAATCGTTGGATTTTTTTTCTTGTTCAAAATTGCTTCTGAAAATTGAATTTCTCAAAAAAAAATCAATACGAATTTGATTTCTAAAAACCTTTTTTGTTAAAGTTGCAATTCTTTGAAAGTTAATATCAATTAAGTATTTCTCCAGTTTCGCACGGAAGTACGTAATAATTATGTTTATTTTCTGCATTGTTATTCAATTGTGCCAGGCAGGTGTTCAGTATTAAATCAATCCCCCCCCATAGATTACATCAGGCAGATATCATTTGAACAATGTGTGAATATAAAAATACGTTATTTGAAAGTGAAGAATTCTTCCTATATACTATGCATATTTTAGCTGTATTTGTAATACCTTTTCATGTATTTGTATTTTATTGTATTATTTTTAAAACTCCTGATAGGATGAAATCTATGAGGTTTAGTATGATCTTGGTGCATGTGAGGTAGGCAAATTCCTAAATTTCAGACAAAATTTAGGCTTATTTTTCAGCGTTCTCATCTTGGACATTCATGTAAGCTTCTTAGGTATCCCTAACATGTTTCTACCTATTTTTGGGGGATATGGACTTGGTATTTTGAATTATATCAATGTACCATCTTCAGTTCAGTTATACTTTGGAATTAGTTTGATGTGTGGTTAGTTAAGAATTTTTTTTTTCAAGTTAAAAAATCAGGTGAAATTTTTCAGTCAGCGTAGTATCTATTGTCGTTTTCCTTGAAAATCGTTATCAAAAAGTAGCACAGGTGATTGAAAAAGGTCCAAGATGGAAATTTATCGCAAGAGTGTTAAATTTTGGGATCCAATATGTTTATGCGTTTGGTTTCATGATTCCTATATTTCTTAATAGTCCTGATCAAGAATATGCAAGAGAGTATTTAAGAAAGGTAAATTTCCATTCAGGCTTAGCTTTAAATTTAAATGAATATAATTTCAGAACGATCTATCATGTATTTCTGAAAAATTGTTAAACCCACGATTTTTCTGCTTGGCTTTAAATCCTGACATTTTACTTATCATGTATGCTCTAGCATTTTTCATGTATAATTCTCAAATGGTATTTTATGTATCAGCTACACGTCATGAACTCAACAAGAGGAAATCTGTAATTTCTGTGGCCACATACTCAATGCAAGCCAAGCTCTACAAAACTCTCACCCTACAAGCATTACTACCTGTGACATATTTTGGATGTCCTGTTTTTTATTTTTGTTTGTCAATGTATACAGGATATTTCAATCAAGGTTAAGAGGTTTAGAAAAAATAGAAACAATATTTAATAATTTTTTCAGCATATAATAATTTTGCATATCTTTTCATGGCTACACATGGTGGATTTGCTTCATTTGTCACTATAATGGTTCACAAGCCTTATCGAACTGCGGTTTTTCATATTTTGTTCGGGAAAAAGAGCAGGATAGTTATTACATCGACAGCTATTGCTCCGCATAAATAATTTAGATATTTTTTTGGTCAAATATATTTGAAAATCTAAATGCATTATGATAATTTCATCAAAATTTACCAAGAATAATATTAGCAGAAATTTGTTTTAAAAGAACCAAAAACATGTTCAAAGCAAAGTAAAAAAATCCAGAAAATATATATTTTGTTGAGTTTCATTAAGATTCAGAGTTAGATAATATTTAGCTTTGATTAACATTTCATTTCATTTGTCATCGTGACGTCACCCCGAGTTATCTTGATATTGTGTGTGTTTCAGAAAAAAAAACAAAGCTATTTTGAACAGACAAATTCAGAGACAACCCATTTTTGAAAATATCTAGGGTCTTCTCGTATCAAAAAAAAACCTACCATATTTCCTTTACAAAATAAATTTGTAATTTGAATGAGAACATTAATATTTTTGGGATTTTTTCCTAAGTGTATTTTTTAGAAACTTGTGAGTAACATCTTCAGACCCTCTAGCACCTTTGTTTTATGTTAATAAGTGTAATTTTTCGGCAGCTTGGGCACAGATTTTTGATATCAACGATAGCAGGTCATATTTTTTGAAAAATTAACAAATAACCAAATCACAAAATATATAATTGAACACAATTTGACCTTCGGGATACATAATATAACATTTCAAAGCTAGGACATTTTTTCGAACACAATTTGAGCTTCGGGATATTAAAAAATCGAAAATGCGATGCAAGGAATAATTTCTCGAACACAATTTGAGCTTCGGGATTCAAAAAAATCAAGAATTCAATACCATAGACATTTCCTCGAACACAATTTGAGCTTCGAGGATATAATACATGGAATCTCAACGCTAGTGGGTTCATCATGAACACAATTTGAGCTTCGGGAACCGAATTGTTTTTTTCCTTGTGTCTCCGTTTGGCTTTTTTGATGTTTGCGTGGCTCCATTCCATCACTGAAACACAGTTAATTTAGAAGGAAATCCACGGGCGTACAATTCTGGGAAAATTCTAGCTTTTAAAATTTAAAATTATGTAATATGTAATGGATATTATTGAAAATTCTATGAATCATAACGTCGTTCCATAAAAGCTAGAAAGTGACAGAACAACAGTTATAAAGAAAAAATGGACATGCACATTTTTTGATGATTTTCAAATAGATAATCAAAACCATGACTTGTTTTTGAACTGTTCTTACCTCCATATTGATCGCAGTGTTGTGTCTTCCTCACGTGTCCGTGGATCTTGTTGTCGTTTTGCTATCCATTTTCACAATTCCTGAAACAAAGTTTATTAAGAATAATCGACACCGAATAATGAATTAAAAATTTGAAGGTTTTTTTTGACTTGATGCATTTTTATAGTTTTTAAAAACTATGAAGTTACAGAGCGGAAATGGACATTCATTGGCGTTTATTTTTGAAGATATTTGAAACATTTTACTTTTTCTTGAACTGTTCTTACCTTGATACTGTTGCCAAAGTGCATTTTCCCATTTCTTTTCTTGTTGATGTTGGGATCGTAGTAGCTGTTGGCGTTGCTGGCCAGCAGTGCAGCTTGGGGTTCAAATATAATCTGGAAACACAGTTGAATTGTATAAAAAATTAAAGAACTTCAGAACTAACTCTCGTCTGCTATATGTAATGAAGTTGAGCCAGAACATTGGTCATGCAGTTTATGACAAGAGCAACAAAAACACACTGCTCACATAGATAACCATATTAGACTCCGCCCCTTTTTCCGGATGTGCTAGGTCAAAAAGTGTTATGTCGAATCATTCTTGGAATTCAAAGAATATATGTTTGCTCCTGGGGAGAGAATATTAATCCTGTTAAAATGAAAAGCCTACGAATTCAAAAAGTACTATTTTGATTTTAAAAAATGAATCTTGAAATTACTGGAAATCGAGTAAATTTAAAATTTCAAAAACCGCAGTTCTATAAGGTATGGGAATCATTACTGTGACAATTAACGCAAATCCACCATGCCTGGGGATGAAAATATACAAAAAATTGTTCAACCCTGCAAAAGTAGTAAAAATTCGTGAAATTACCTTGATTAAAATATGTACCTTGATTGTCCCTCGATTAGAATACACGGTGTCAATAAAAAGGATAGTAAGTAACTAATGTAGCAAATCTCAGCCCAAAGTTATAAGTTTAGCCCCATATTTTTCACAGATATACCCGAACGTATTATTAATGTGCTCCAGTTTTTTGTAGGACGATATCTGGATAATTAAAATCAGATTTTGTTCTTCAAAAACTGTTTTTTGCTGGTGATTATTGTGATTTCAACAATTTTCTTATGTTTGACATTTACTCATTCACCTGCTTCAAATTCAGCTGTTCTCAAGACAAATTCTGAAAAAAATTCATTCTAAAAAGCGGAAGACATGTGTCAATATTATAACATTTTTGGGAGAGTGAAACGTTTTTCCTATATACTATGCATCTTCTAACTATTCTAGTAATACCATTTCATATTCTTGTTTTTTATTGTATAATTTTCAAAACTCCTGATAAAATGAGATCAATGAAGTTTAGCATGATAATGGTACATATGAGGTAAGAGAAAATCCACGTTTTTGAATATTAAAATCTTTTTTTTTTACAGTGCTCTCATTCTTGATATGTTTATAAGCTTATTAGGTATACCTGTGATTTTTCTCCCATTCTTTGCTGGCTATGGACTTGGAATTCTTACCTATTTTAATGTCCCTTCTTCGGTTTTACTATACTTTGGAATAAGTCTAATGTGTGGTTAGTTTCCAAGTTCAAATAACTTCAACAACTTTTTAAAATCCAGCAAGTATCGTATCTTGTGTCATTTTCCTTGAGAATCGCTATCAAAGAGTTGTTCAAGTAATGGAAAATGGTCCAAAATGGAAGTTTATAGGAAGGGTGATATACTTCGCACTACAATTTTGTTGGGCGTTTGGATTCATGATTCCTTTATTTATAATGAGCCCTGAGCAAGAGTCTACTAGAGAGTATTTAATAAAAGTGAGGGCTAATAACTGATGGACGGAAAACCTGTCAATTTCTAGAACGACTTGTCCTGCATCTTTGACAAACTTCTTAATCCGAATTTCTTCTGCCTAAGTTTGACGCCAAACTTGACACTAGTTTTATTTGGGTGTACATTCTTGATAAATCATCCTCAAATGTTTTTCTATGTACATGCTACACGTAAAGCATTGAACAAAAGGAAAACTTTGGTTTCACCGACGACTTTTAAAATGCAAGAAAAACTGGGGAATATTTTATCTTTTCAAGCGTTCATCCCTTTGGCATACTTCGGAATGCCATTATTTTATTATGTATTTTCAATGTGTAGTGGATATTTCAATCAAGGTGATTTTTTTCAAAGAAATCTTACACATTTATGTTTTACAGCTTTCAATGACATATCATTCCTGATTGTCGCTTCACATGGAGGATTCTCTTCATTTGTCACTATAGCTATACACAAACCTTATCGGGTGGCAGTGTTCAAAATTTTGAGAATTCCTGGTTTTGGCAACCAAGTTCGAGGAACCGTTGTTTTTGCAGTTCCTGCAACGACACATTCACGTCTAACTGCAAATTTTTGAGATTTCCTTTTCAATTTATAAGAATATTTTCGTGTTCGAAAGAGCGAAAAATTTTTCTTCCACAAGAAGGACAAAAATATAAACAAAATAAATGTTTTTTTTTCTTATTGTCTAACACATATCGAGAATATACGATTCATGCAAATATGACTGCTTGGCGCAATTGGGAGCGCATTTGGATCAGGCCCAAAAGGTTGAGCGTTCGAATCGCTCAGTGGTCGAACATTTTTATTTTCGTTTTTTTAATTGAAATAATATTTTTCACTAAAATAGCTATTCGAAAATGTATATTCTTTAAGAATATATAGTTTTACTTTATATACATTAAAATGTAAATTATAGGGAGACGCTACTAATAAACCTACCCCAAACGCATATCTCGGGAACCAAAAAATTTAAGCTAACCAAACTTGGCGACTGGGTTCAGGGCACGACTGGTACCTCGGAAAAAAATTATGGGACCCCTCCTTAACCATAGTCACCCCCTAGGCATTAAAATGTAAATTATAGGGGGACGCTACTAATAAACCTACCCCAAACGCATATCTCGGGAACCAAAAAANAAACTTGGCAAATGGGTTCAGGGCACTACTGGTACCCCAGAAAAAAATTATGGGACCCTTCCTTAACCTTAGTCACCCCCTAGGCATTCAAATGTAAATTATAGGGGGACGCTACTAATAAACCTACCCCAAACTCATATCTCAGGAACCAAAAAAAATTGCCCAACAAAACTTGGCGACTGGGTTCAGGGCACTACTGGTACCCCAGAAAAAAATTATGAGACCACTCCTTAACCTTAGTCACCCCCTAGGCATTAAAATGTAAATTATATGGGGACGCTACTAATAAACCTACCCCAAACGCATATCTTGGGAACCAAAAAATTTAAGCTAACCAAACTTGGCAAATGGGTTCAGGGCACTACTGGTACCCCAGAAAAAAATTATGGG